>JANPWX010000041.1:1152559-1171818 GCA_024734555.1 Trochalopteron elliotii
GGGGGCTCCTCCAGTGTCTTTAAGCTTTTGAGCTGTGTAAATGAACTGCAGTGTCACATAATCGATGGGGAAAACTCAGCTGTCACAGATACGAAAGCAGCCTCCTGCCACAGCAATAACGTGATTTGGCATTTCAAAGTTTGGAAACGTGCTGTCTGCGCGTCCGAGGCTCGGGGAGGAAGAGGGACGGGGGCGATGCTCCGGGGCGGGTGGGGGGACAGCCCCAGCCACGGTGGCCCCCGGCCTAGGGAGCCCCTAGTGCCGGCGCCCCGCACCGCGGCACCCGCTGCCGCTCCACTGCCGCTCCCTCCCTTCCCGACACACGCTGCGAAAGTTGTTTCCCAACTTTGGCGTTAGGGGAGGGTTGACCCAGAACAAATCTCAGTGTCTCGGTGGCCTTTCCAAAGCGGCCGTGCCCCCCCGCCCCGAGCCTGCGGGACGTGCCCATCTGGAGCACGCACCGTGAGAGCAACTGTGCCGCGTACAGCCACAGCGGCCATCAGTCACTAAAAGCCACACGCTTCAGTGGACCGGGGATAAAACGAAGTCCTGGTGACGCCTGGTTAAACCACTGACCCTCTTGCGAGGGCTGGAGAAGGGGGGAAGGCGGTCCCCTCCCCACAAAGCCGGCTTTGGGGGGCTTGGCGCAGGGCGATCCTCGCAGGAGCCGTGCCCCTCTCCCGGAGCTGGGCAGCGCTGCCCAAAAGGGGACTCGGCGTAGCCTGTTCGGGGTGCCCCACTGGCGGACGAGGGACAGAGAGGGTCCCGGGCAGAGCCCCCGGCCCGGCCATGCCCCTGGGTGGCAGCGGCAGCTCCCGTGGGCGTGGGGTTCCCACCGAAATGGTTATTTTCATATCATCATGGGTGGAAACACCAACCCGTGAGCAGGGTGTGCTCCAAGCCGCGGGGTAAACATTGCCCTCGGTCCCCTGTCCCTACTGCACACCCCGAGTTACCCGCACACATGCGCAGGAAAACAACTCGCACAGCATGTTCAGATGCTCTCTGGAAGGGGAAGGCTTTCGTTTCAAATTAGGAAACTCTCCCAGATGAACGATAAACTCCGCTTTTGTCAGGCTATGGGGCTTGATCGTATCTTTGTGGTTTTGTCCTCACCTAAAAGGGCCCCGGAGGCTCAGTCAAGAAACGGGATTTCAGATAGTTTGATTTGACATAAGGAAACTCTGCATTTGCTATATTCTAAGACTCTAGAGGGGAAAAATGAAACCTCTGTAGCTGAGACAAAAAGTGTGCCTAAATGCCACTGCGTTTCAATCCCCAACTGGATATAATTTAAGTCTTCTCTGGCTTACAGTAATATACTCTCCAACCTTGAGGCTATCCAAAAGGGGGGATTTAATGAGGCCGAGTTTATACACTTATATAATTTAGGGGTTTCGCTGTAGCTGTAAAATGACAATTGGTACATGTGTAGTGCAAAAGAGCTGAAATCCCATCCAGGGACCAAGTTGGTTATTTCTGAAGAAGCTGTCATTTCCAGCAGGGGGGCACAATGAGAAGGCCAGGAGCAATGGAGCTCTGATCTCCACCAAGAAGAGATAACCACCTGATTAAAATGGGGCTCTTGTTCCCGCGTTACTCGATCGTCGTGTGAACTTACCTTATTTACAATTATAGGCAATGAGTGAGTCGCCCAGATTGTAATACACCTATAGCTTTGGGTTTACTCCTCCCTTTGTTATCAAGACCATCTCTTGGAGAGATTTCTGGACCACTCATAGCGTGTGAGCACGGAAACGCTCTTGAGGAGGGAGGGGACGTGCACGTTCCGAGCCCCGCAGTGCGAGCGCAGCGCCTTCACCCTCCCACCCGCCCCCGCCGGGAACATAGCGGGAGGCCGGGCCCAGCAGAACCGGCCTGTGGAAATCAGGGTGTTTGCAGCACGCAGGCACATGTGAACACCGCCAAAACGCAAAGGGACTCGGCATTAGGTGAAGGACTATTCTGTACTGCACATCTGGTATTTGCTCGTTCTCCAGGTGAACCCAGGCAGGGCGGCTGTGGGAGGACACTCCCCTCTGGGGTCACTCTGGAGCCCAGGTGTGCACCAATGGCATCAGACAATGATTCACCTCTACGCTGAAATTTAACGCACTTTGTTCTCCATTTTAATATTAAATGGTGCCGTGTTTGCCAGATTATTATCCCACTATTGCTTGTGCATTTGTCTCTTTTGTCTAGTGCCTGTCATTACACAAAGCGTTTTGAAGAGCTAATTTCAAAAGACAGAAAGTCTACACTTACTATAAAAGTCATTAAATTAGCATGACAAGCATAAAGTTCCTAGGTTATAATTTGGTTATAGATCTGAAATCTTTCCTGCTTTCTCTCTCCACTTGAAGGATGAAGGCTGAAGCGAGGTACCGACTCGAAGTTAGGACAATTGAGCTGTTTGGTGGAGAAACAGGGAAGAGATGTGGGCTCCAACACCACCTTTTTGGCAGAGCAGTGGGTGACAAGAAAGTGTTCTGATTTTGTCTGTCGTCTCCCAGCAGCCAGAGAAAGGTGTGATCAGATGGTCTGCCACTACAACAGGTGGGAGCAAAATAAAAAGAAAAAAAAAATCCCGATGCTTTTCTCGTCGATTAAAACGTTGCTGGAATAGCAGGACCCGTGCCTTTTATATCCCGCTAAATGCTAAGATGGGAAGATGTGTTATAAAAGCAGCCATTGGCTGTTTCCCCTAAGGCTGCAACATCCCCTTCATTTTAATCGCTTCTTCGTTTCGGAAGAAAGCTGTGGAGAGGAGGGGGAGCGCTCCTTCCTTCCCCCAGCTCCCGGTGCATCTGCGGTGACGGGGGACTGCAGGAAGCCCCGGTGGTGCCAGGACCTGCAGCGTGGGAGCGCCCGCTCTGCCCGGCCGGGCATCCTCTCCCTGACACGTTGCATTTCGACAACGAGAAAATTAGAGAAGGGACGGGGCATTCAAACGCGGTGCTCACAGAAGAGGCTGCCCGAGTAGTTATTTAGTCTAAAAATCTGCTGTCAACTTTTATTTTTTCCCCCGCCAGGATCAGCGAGGTGCGTTTCTTTGCGCTGATTCGTTTGCTTTAAACCAGGCATGCTGCGAATTGTGGAAGATTTCCATTTACCTTTTCTTCTTTAAGCGTTTTAATTATCATCACTGACCTGTTGGGCATACCTACAGTATCAATGTCCCTTTTACATCGCTGTCTTCCCTTTCTCTGCATGTTTCTGCTATTTAACACTTGCTACCTTTGCCATTAGAGTCCTAGAGTGACCCCCATGGGTATCTTTCAAAGAAAGACCCTCTGCATTCCAGCACTGCCTCCTTACCCAAGTAATAGCAAAGGGACCATTCAGACACATGGACCACACTGAAGCATTAATTAGGCTGATGAAATCCATAGAAATGTATGGATTCAGCATAATCGAGTTTCTTCTGCTGACTATAGTTAAGGAATACGTGAGCAGCTGGGAGAATAGAAAGTACTGTTAGGGTGAAGTCATGCATGTAATTGAGTATATTTAACATAACCATTTTAATGATCGGTGATTAAAAGTGCATCTACTTAAATTGTATACCTCTGCAATTTGTCCATATCAACTTTAGAGCACACACAAAGAAAAGGTCGTCATATAAATTTATAAACAAGATCCCTTCCTGGCTACACATGACTCGAGCTGGAATGATAACTCAGCAGCAGCGAGGGGGAAAGGCCTTTTGCGAGAAAATAGCTACGCCAGTGCGATATTAATTAATCACTGGTTTGGCCCCCTTGCTCTCTTGTGCAGTCACAGTATTAGAAGTGCATAATAAGTGAGTTTTCTTTTCATCCGTAATTATTTATAACAATCAGATCACTCAGGAAAAAAAAAATCCCTGGGTTTCTTTCCCATATTAAAGGAGTATATTTTCCCTCGCTTGGCAGTAGTGTGTGTGCATATACGTATAATCAAATAAAATATTTGGCGCTTTTTTTTTTCTTTTATTCCCAGAAACATTGCCGGAGATCCAGCAAAGAAACAATAAATTATTAAACTTCTCCTGACGCTAAACTTGTACGCGGAGAGGTTAAGGACTGGAAACACGGTCAGTGTTTGGGGGAGCCGTAGTTGATGGGCACGGCCGTGGTCTCCTCGCAGGAGACCCCTGAGAATGGGAAATTAGCAATCGAAATCTGCTAGTGGGTTCTGGATCCCACAAAGCCCACGCGTTGGGAAGGCTGAGTGTCTCTCTCTCGCCTATTCAATCTGCCCAGGCTGGTTGCAGAGAATAAATAGAGTCATTGTGGAGCCCATACACAAACCGACCCAACTCCCTCCCCCATCCCTTCTCGCCCTCCCCCCGTCCCTTTATGCTTAAACGCACACAAATCTGCGGCCGCTCTGCGCTGAGAGGAGCCCAAACTTTTCTTCCCTTTACTGTACAGCGCCTGTGGGAAAGGTTTATCCACACGTATGGAATATGTACTTATGTGGCGGAGACGGGGGTTCACGCTGGGTGAGGGCGAACAGGAGCCCGCCAGGAGCGGGACCCATCGCGCCCTGGCCCCGCCGGGCGGGCGGGCGTCCCTCTCCCCGCGGAAGATAACGGTTCAAAGTAGCCAGATGCATTAAACAGCCACAAAAGGGGCCGAGAGGGATTGGGGGCGGGGGGGAAGATTCGCTAAAGTTTCTGGTGGAAAACTTAAATGCTGCCGTCTCTCGCTCTCCCAGCATCGCTGCGAGGTGAAATCCATTTGGCCTCATCCCCTCCCAAGCGGCCGCAGCCCGGCGGGGCGGGCGGCAGCCCCGCGCCCGGGGAACTTGCTCCGTGCGAGAGAATTTGCAACCTTGAAAGCATATTTTTCTTCCAGCTATGGTGGCACTTAGATGATAATGTAGGCAATGAAACTGGGGAGATTTATATCTTTTGGAAAGTAGGACGAGCCAGATGGTAATAGCGTCATTAACAAACAAACTTAGGATCTGCAAGTGAAGCTTGAAATTGGGAAAGAGATCTGGAGAACAAAAGGAGCTGCTGTTGAGGGGGGGAAAAAAAAGAGTCCCTCTTCTGCCGGCCAAATCTAAGAGCACATTCTGGAGGGGCTGCTCCTGCCCAGCACTAGATAATAAACGACGGCTTTTTCCTCCCCTGTTGTGACTGAGAAAGGACAGAGAAAACTTTTGCAATAGGCAAATGTGGCATTTATTTATGTGTAACCCTTTGTAGTCTCAAGTGTCCCAAATGGGCCTTTAATTCAAATCCCTAGTTTGATACGGAGGGATCGCTTCTCCCAAGTTTATTTTAAAGAAACAAAGCGCCGCTTGTAGAAGTTGAAGGGCCAAAAGTTCAGTAATTATTTTTTTGAATTAATAGTAACGAATAAATATTAAAGGTTAAACGTTATTTGCTGTGAGAGTGGAAACATCTGAGGGATTTATTGTGCCTTGGAGTCTTTTTTTTTTTTTTTTTTTTTTTTTTTTTCTTTTACCCTCTCAAAAGCCGCTCACTCTTTGCTAGAAGGCACCAACACAGCAGGGGCGAGGGTCCCCGAGCAGGGCCGGGATGGGGACGTTCGGGTGGGGGGAGCAGGGAGGGCTTCTCCCCTGCATCACCCTTCGAATTTCGGATTTGCTCTCCAAACCCACCCTGGGAGGTTCTCGATGTCCAGGGAAAAGGCCTTCAGTACAGATTTACCCAGCTGAGAGGCCATAAACACCGGAGACCCACCAGCTCCAGGGCTTCAGCAGAAGAGATGGGCTGTGTGCCTCCTAAATTTTAACCAGTGTGTTCCCAAATGCCACAGAAATGTTTGGAGGTCTTTAGAAGATGCCCGTATCTCCCTTCCAAAGTTGATGGTTATTAGATGATTAATGATTTAAAAGATGCCTGTTAACAGCCCCAAGTTGAGAGACGTGGACCCATGCTCTAAAGTAAAAATCTAACGTGTTTTTTTTGTTTTTTTTTTTTTTTTTCCAATGTGCTGGAGATCTTTAAAAGCCCCGAGGACTTACCCTTAAGGCATTATTCAAAGAAAAAAAAACCTGAGACTGGCGGTTCGTCACAGGCAATTGTAAAGGGTTTCAAAGGACCGATCAAACGAGTTGGAGAGTAATCTACATTAAAGTCCGGATGGCAGTGTTACAACATGCACCTGCAGGGTATTTGCTATCCGTGCCCCTTACAGAGCTACAAATCACCATTAAAGAAAGCTGCTTAAGCTTCCTCCGCGCTTCTAGAAAGACTTACTCGGGCTCCTTCACTTTGATATTTATACATCTTGTTATTGATAAGTGTGGGGCTGTTCAGCTCTCCCTTCCCCCTCCCGGACCGTCCCCGGGCACTTTTGCACCAGCCCCTCCCTGCCCCCACCCCTCGCACGGCTCCGGGCGGGTGTTCAGGCGCTCCGGCCCCACGAACGACACACGTGGGCATGGGGTTATCCCGCTCTCCCTGCGATGTGCCGGCTCCGGGAAAAGTTTCGGTTTATTTTATTTCTGTAGTTCCCCCCAGGCTCTGTCGCCAAGGCGACCGGGGCAGCCCAGGCAGCATCGGCACGCGGGATGTCCCGGCGGATTTTCTCACAGTTGCGGGAGGTGCAGACATGGAAATGAGCTCATTGCGGGGGAGTGGCGGCCGCCCGGGCCGCCCCCGGCCCGGCCCGGCCCGGCCCGCTGGTCCCGGGGCTGCGGGACTCGCTCTTCTCTTGAAGGCATTTGAGGGAAGTCGCGCAGTTTCATCCCTGGCCGCGCATTGAGCCCCGGAGCGGGCACAATTAACCCTTGGCACGCCGCGGGGCTGCTGCTGCCGGTCGGGAGAGCCCTGGCGACCCCCGCTCCCCCCTGCGCCCTCTCTGCTCCCGCACTCCCACGGGCAGCGTTCAGTGGGCTCGGGGCTCCCCCCGCCAGGTGATGTCAGCGGGGAAAAGTAAAGCTGTAAGACAAACAAACAAGCCGGGAAAGTTAGAGTGGGGAAAAAGAAAATCAAGATTTTTCTACCCACTCGAGGCGAAAAAGCTCAAAGGTCAACAGGGATTCATCAGCCGCTTCCCACGGCAGCAGACAGGGCGAGTCGCTCAGCTCGGAATTCTTTTTGGGGTAATTTTAGTGGTCAGATCTGTGTTTTCAGTACTTCCCTCGAGTGGCTTCTTGCAAAGGAACAAAAACCCCGCCCGTCGCAGGTGTGAGGCTGCGGTGCCCCCGGTGCCCCGCGGAGGGCCCGGGTGAGCGGGCGGGATGCCGGGGCCCCGGGCACCCCCGAGGCAGCACCGGCGACCCGCACGGCTGTGACCTGGTGGCTCCTGCCGCGGGCAGCTGGGGCAGCACACCGGGAGGGAGCAGAAAGGGGTTGCGCTGGCGGCACAAGAAGATTCAGATAGTTTGTCAAAAACCAACTAATTAAAAACCCCGCGCAAAAGTAAGGGACAATATCCCGAATTCCGTCTACCTGCCTCACCTCCTGACACTCCGGGCAGCGATGGGCTGCGTGGAGGGCTGGCACCCACGGCCCTGCCCTGTCCCCTCGCTCCCCCCAGGCCCCCACGGGGTTTTCTGGCTCAGCAAAGGGCGGATTGTTGGGGCCGGGGGGAGCTGGGACGGGGCGGGGGCCCAGCAGCGCTGCCAGCACCCACCGCAAAAGTTTGCCAGATCAACTCCTCTCCGAGGAATTGTCCGCGGAGGGGAGGAGGGGAGCAGGACCCGCCGCCCCGACCGGCCCATCGCAGGCAGGGCGTCTCCAGCGCAAGAGAAAAAGCCGCGCAGCGCCCAAAACGCGGGGCGCTCCGCGGGGCAGCACGCAGCTGCGGGACCGGGCCGGGAGAGCGGATGAGCCCCCCCCCGCTAGAAATGGCTCAACTTGTGCCTTGGAGCCCTGGCCCCGCAGCCAGGAAGGGCTCACTGCTGCTCTCAGCGGCAGGGTTTGGGTCAGCGGGGCCAGACAAAGGGGGCCGAGGCAGGAGCACCCCAGGACAGAGGGTGGCACATGGCGGGGCCCGGCCCGCACCCGCCCCGGCGCTGACAGCCCCTGACACGTCTCCTGCCGTATAACGGCGAGCGCAACTTGCAGTCGCCTCTAAAGTATTGCAAAACAACCCCCTGGTACGTTCGCAGGGCTGGCGAGAAGGAGGCGAAGCGCAGCGCCCAGAGGCCCCCGGCCGCCCCCGCCGGGCCGACACCCCCGGGCAGCAGCTGATGGGGGGGCCCGGGGCGAGCGAGGGGCGAGCGCGCCTTGGGCCAAGCGCTAATTTGGTGTGTACGCTTAAGGCGGCCATCTGAGGGCTGGATAGCAACCAGGGGAAAGGGGTGTATTCGCCACTGGAAGATTTAGGTTGTTGCTAGGATGTGAGAACAAAAAATCTTCAATAAGTCGGGGAAGGGGGGAGGACGGGGCAGAGGGGGAGGAAGGGGGGTTACAAGGTTTGTCACAGGGAAAAGTGCAGACATCTGCTGGAACTTCCATATCTAAGCTGTTCATTTACAGGAGCCAACTTCTGAAATCTCCACAATTAGATCTGCATTGTTCTTTCTCAACAACACTGGCTAGAAAGAAAAGGTCTTCTCTGTCGGGGCCAATCCAACGAAGCGTTTGACGTTATTAAATAATAAAGCGATTGTGATTTACATTGTTGTTCAGAAAAAGGGCCAATTATCCACTGTTATGTTGCCATAAAGATCATATTAACTCGAATTAGTAATCAAACAATATGCTAGCATTAAAAGTATAGAGAGGACAACGCGACTGGTCTTGTTGCATCCTCACTTTTTCTTGTAAAACCAGAAGCATAAATACACTTGAAAGAGGCGCAGAAACTTCATCCTTAACGGGGGAAAAGCGAAAGAAGTACCAGCGTTTGTGATTAATGGTCTCTGTGTTGATTGTTTTCAATTAATTCAAAGCCACCCAAATCTCATATTGATTTTTCTGTTTACAAATTAATTCTTCTTTAGAATATCACGGGAACTGTTCCACGGTACTCCGAGAACCAGGGCGGATTTTTTTACGTAAAGTCTTTTAGGATTTTGATTTTGGGGTGGTTTTTGTTTGTTTTTCATTTTGTTTTGGGTTTGGGATTTTTTTTTCACAGTAACGTTTTCTAAAGGCGTTTAAGTTCCAAGCAAAGACGAACCTCACCACCACCAAAACGCAAACCCAGCCGCAACCCTGCACTCCAGCAAATTTTCCTCTGCCATAATCAAATAATTATTTTTTATTAAAGCAGTTATTAGGTTTATAACTCATTTGCCACTTAAATTTGTGCAACCAACCAAGGCGATCTAAATAGGTTTGAGTTGCCCCTTGGGTCCAGGATGTAAGCGGTAAGAAGGAGGATTAATTATGGGTGTGTGCAGCAGGAGGACACAAAGGCTGTCCGGTGGCGCGGGGAGCAGCGGCGGGGCGCAGCCCCTTCCCCGGGCGGGGCCGGGCACCCCGAGCCCCCGGCAGGGACGGAAACCCCCCGGCCAAACTCTGCTGCGTTTGTTACTGAGCTGCCACGGGGCCAGGGCTGGGAGCTACAACTTGTTGGCAGTAAATAAGGCACTGGCAGGTGATGATGCTCCGGCGCGTTTGAAACGTCCCGAACAAAGTGTAAACGAGACTTATTTTTCATACAGCACTGTCGATATGATATGATATGATATGATATGATATGATATGATATGATATGATATGATATGATATGATATGATATGATATGATACGATATTATACGATATGATATGATTATATTATATAGGAGCATCGATCTCTTGTCTCCTGTGTAGACAAGCTCCATTCTTTGTGCTCGGGATGACAGGACGTGCCCCCTGGAAACGTGCCCCGAGCGCCCACCGGCACCTGGCTGGTTGTTCTAATGTTATTTATTGCCAGCACGTTTTGTTATCGGTTGGGGGTGGGGGTGACTCGGAGCTCAGGTAATAACCGGGTAGCTGTCAGCTTCTCCCGTTTAGCACCACTCAGGCAAGAATGGCTTTGCCAAACTGTTCCAGGAGCTGACGCTATTTGTTATCACGATTCGGGGGGAAAAAAAAAGAACATTCACAGTAACATGGGTTTCTATAAGCAAACGCCGAGCAATTTTCCTCAGCGCAATGCATCAGCAAGTATATCCAAAAGAGCTTAATCTACTTCTTGCAGGTTAGGTGCAAGAGGAATCAGCAAGGGCTGCTCCGGGATGCCATGAAAATCCCGGCTCATTGGCTTGGCCGCGATAGGACGAGGCACATCAAATCGAGGCGGAGAGGGACAGAATCAATCAGTCGTCTTGGCTGAGGAGTGAACCCTCGCTCTGGAAATAATTTCGAATAAAACTTGTGTAACCAAGTGTAACCTAGCTTACTCTGAGCAGATCGTCGAGAGGGTAAAAAAAAAATTAAAAAATTACGGAAATAAGCCAAGTAATAACAATCTGGACCGAATTAATAAGAGTGCAAAGTTTTTATCCAAGTATAAGGATAATATATTAAGCCAAAAAGGAGACAGGTTATCTCTAAACAGGATTAAAATGCGTTCATGTATAGGATTAGACCATCTCATCCATTTAAAAACACTGTCTCTCCTCCTCCCCACAACATTTTATTATATATTAAAAAAAAACCAAACCAAAAAAAACAAAAAACTTTCCCCGTTAGAAGCACTTGGGGTACGTGTTTTATTAATCGAGAGCCTTTTTTTTTTTGCAATCAAATGCAACTGATGGCCCTGAATAAGCCGCCTTGTTAGGAAACGGGCCATTTTTTAAAACCTGTGATCAAAACAGACCTGTCTTCAGAGAGAGCACAGCAGATTTAAATGTTGGTCAAAAGGAGTCACAACTGTTCATTAAAAGCAAACCCTAACTAGTGCTAATGTATAGCCATTTTGTGAGCTCAGGACTGTGGAAAGAGGCGAAAAAAAGTCTGAGAGTGTGAGCTGATGCCGTGCTGGCTGGCAGTGTGTGGTCTATTGTAGGGAATGTGCTTTTTCCACTGAACAGAGAGCCCCCCTCTTTTATTCCCCAGCTCTACTGCACCTGCAGTGGATCAGGGAGCTACTGCCATTCACCACATCAACAGAGAAGACATCTCTGACAGCACTCAATTCATTACATTTCTTCCTGCTTTTCAAACCAACGCACAAAAAAAAAAAAAAAAAAAAAAAAAAGTATTGCCAATCAGTGCCTGGGGGGCAGGGAAGAAATCTTACAATACTTTATATTCGCCGCTCATTTTGGATTTCATTAGTCAGAAAACTCACTTCTCAGCCAGTTACAACTTTTCTCTCTCTCTCTCTCTCTCTCTCTCTCTCTTTCTTTCTTTCTTTCTCCCTTTCTTTCTCTCTCTCTCTCTTTTTCTGTCTTTCTTTCCTTCTTTCCTTTTTCTTCTTTCCTTCCCTGCTTAGGGCGCTGCTGGCAGCGGGAGCCGGGGCCGGTGCCGCCTCCCCTGCCACAGCCGGGGCAATTCCACGCCGGGCCTCCACAGCCCCGGGAGCGGAGCTGGACCGATGGCGGGGCTCCCCAGGAGAGAGTTTATCCATAATTCATGGGAGCAGAGCAGCTCTCCGGAGACGGGGAGAAAGAAACGACCGAAGAGCCCAAAGTGTCCCGCAGCCATTGCGGGGGGAGCGGGTGCGGGGGTGTTAGCGGGGGTGTCGGCGGCCACTGCGGGGAGGGGACGCGCCGGCCCCTCTGACCCATGGAGAAAGTTGTTCTCGGCCAAACTCCTCCAAAAGGACTCCGGGGAATTTGGGGGTAGCTTGGTTTCTTCATGAACCGTTTTTCAGAAGCATTTGCAAGCGAAAGAAACCGAGCCGAGGGGTTTAGATTCAGGTATTTGATCTCGCCGGACCCAGACATCTAATTAGAGTGGTCTCAGCGACTGAAATGGTGTTAATTCCCATTGTTGCCCGCTCAGATCCCTTGGCCCTCCACCGTTGGGATGCTCTCCTTTCCAAAATTCGAAATAAAAAATATTTCTATTTGAAACAAACAAACAAACAATTTTTGTATTTCCCCCTTTTCTGGCCCATTTTCCTCCATCGCGAGCAAAACCAAAAGCAAACTCCTGGGTATTTTTTTCTCAGACGCTGGCAAAGAATAACACCCCCTCTGTGGGATCTTAACAGAAATAAATCACAAGGAGCTCTTGCCTACCTGAAAAGTAGGAGGAAATCCGCCTGTCTGGTTTCGGGTGTAAAGTGTGTATCGATAAGGAAGACACAGCCGACTCAGAAACGGGACCCAATTAATCTATGGGTTTCTTTACATCACCCCCTGTTAGGATGTGTGCTTTGGAAATATTGATTCATCGCGACAGGAAAGTCGCAACTACTGTGTGTGCATAACATGGGGAGGACACGGAGCGAGAACCCGCAGCAACGCAAAGCCCACTCACGGGAGAGCCAGATTGCTTTTTAAGCTAAAACTAATAATTTCATAACTGATTCACATTCAATCTGGCGCCGATGACGTCACGGGGTATTAGCATACGAGGAGGGATGAAGCCAGTGTGGCTGGAGTTGATAAGGTGCCTCCTGAGGAATTCGCTGCTTGTTTTAATACATTAATTATTTCTCTGTCTTCCTCAACTTCTGCAATTTGTAAGGGCTTAAAGGAACCATCATTCCCAGCGATGCCAGAAGGACACGTTGGAGAGCCGGAGCCCGGCAGCCCCGGGGGCAGCGCGGGGATGAGCCCCAGCCCCTCTCCCGGAGCCCGGCCCGGCCGCCCTGCACAGCGCTGCGGGACTCGGTTCTAATTAAGCCGGCCCCAGGCGTCCCTACTCGCCCGAGTAAGGTCGGCTCGCTCGGACCGGCCGCCCCAGCGCTGGGAGCCTCCCGCAGGATGGGAGGCGGGTTTGCAGGATCAAGCCCTCAGCCTGGAGTGCGTGTGAGTTGTGAGTGTGCGTGAGTGTGAGCTGGTGTGCCAAGACATCCCTTTCTCGCCTTCCCGCGAGAAAGCCTCTGCAGAGGCCCGTGTCTTTCCAGCACCCGGTGGGACTTCCCCCTCTACCCCTCCCCATCCCCATCCACTGCCGTTAATCACGATTTTCTAGGGAGGAAAAAAAAAAAAAAAGCGCCCACATTACGTCATCAGCCCTAACCGCTGCGGAGATGATGGGGTCACCGAGGACCCAGGGCGGGGGAGCCCGCGGAGGGCCGGGCCTCCCCTCCCGTTCCCTGGGGCAGCGGCTGCCTGGCCGGGAGCGGAGGCACACCCCGGCCGGGGGCCGGAGCAGCGCTGTGCCCGCCGCTGGGCTCCGGACAGAGGGACGCGCGGTGGGAAGACCACAGGACACAGCCGAGCTCCGTGACCCGGGGCCGACAGCTCTCCCGTGGCGTCTCTCTGTCCCCAGAGCTTGTAGGAACCGGCGGCATCGCCGCTTTGACCCCATCAAGCTCGGCCAGGCCCCGCGGAAGCGGCCTGTCAGCCCCCCGGCCTGCAGGGTGCCCCTCAGGGACCCTCCCGAGCTGCGGCCACCTCGCTCCTCTGAGGAAGACAACTGCCTCGGAATAACCGCTCGGTGACTTGAGTCTGAAACACACTTGGAGGGAAGGAGGGAGAGAGAGGGACTTTTGTCAGGGGGTGAGGGGGACGGGTAGGATCGGGAGCAAAACACGAACAAAACACAATCAAAACACAGTGAAATCCTAAAAGAATTAAATTTAAAAGGGATAAATAAAAAAAAATAATAAAAAAACCCCAAACAAATCAAAACAAAAAAACCCAAAACATAAAGCCACGCTGTACAAGCTCTCGCCCACATGGCAGAGGTCCTGCGAGGCAGCACGCTGCGCCAGCGGATGAGCCAGAGACAAACTCCTGCAGAAACTTCTCCGGCCCGGCCCCGCTCCGTTGCCCGCGGGCGCTCACAGCGAGGACCCCCTCCCGCCCACGGGCTTCCCCCCGCTCCTGCCGGCCGGGCTGCAGCGGCCCAGACGGCACAGCCGAGCCCGAACCCGCACCACATCGAACGGGAAGGGCCGTCCGTGCTCTCCTCCAACACTGCTAAATTGTAATGAAAAATCGCAGCTCGTTTCGGCGCGCCCCCTCCCCCTGTACGCACAGGCGCACACGGATACAAACACACGCACACACGGTCACACACAGTCACACACAGTCACACACAGTCACACACAGTCACACTCACACACGCGCTCTCACACACGGCTCAGCCGCAGCAAACTCCCTGCGAACTCCAAAGCAAAGCTCCAAACCCATCCCGCGAGGTTCGGGCTTTCGCTTTGTCCCTCCTGGCAGCTCCGCCCGCCCGCACCTGCAGGCGCAGATACTCCGCCGAGCCCGGAGCGGCCCCGGAGCGGTCGCGGTCCCCGAGCAGGGTCGGCCGGGTCCCGGAGAACGGAGATCGCCCTCCCGCTCTGTCGCAGCCGAGCGCGCAGCTCCGGGAATTTCCACCCCGGGCTCCTTTTCTTTTCCAGTTCGCGAGTGAACCGGCCCCCCCACACTCACTGTAACGCTGTGCGTCCTCGCCAAGTGAATTGATTCCTCAAAAGCAAAATAGTACCAAACTCT
This sequence comes from Trochalopteron elliotii, assembly GCA_024734555.1. Taxonomy (NCBI): domain Eukaryota; kingdom Metazoa; phylum Chordata; class Aves; order Passeriformes; family Leiothrichidae; genus Trochalopteron; species Trochalopteron elliotii. The sequence continues at coordinate 1,167,034 of JANPWX010000041.1, forward strand.
CGCAATTCCCCGTGCCATCGTCAGAAAAACTGGTTTTAATTACCAAAACTGAAATAGCGGCGGTGCTAACTAGCAGGCGATCAAACCGCAATCAAACTTAAATCTCTGAGCAGTTAGCTATAAACTGTCAGCAATTGAAAAGTAAACCTGGTGCACACAAAGGCTCTGTTTAATTTTCTTGTTGTAATGGCTCTAAATGAGGACCCCATCACTATGCAGTTAAGCGGTGTTGCTTGTCCCCCTGAGGCGCTGATCAGTTCTTTTTAATGTGAGAAAACTGGCAGCTCGAAGCCCGTCAATGGAGCTCCCACAACAAAAGTCCTGAAAAGCTGAATGAATTGGGTTTGTAATTACTGCTTCCCTCTCCCCCCTTGCAGCTTATCTCTTATTCATTCAACATACATTATTGTCACCTAATCGCACACTCCCAACGTTATTTTGGGGGGGTATTGCCTTTTTTTTTTTTTTTTTTTTTTTTTTTTTTTTTTTTTTTTAGTATCTACTACTATGGACATGTTTGTTGTAGAAATTAAACAAAACAATCCTCCCTTCTCTCTCCCCTCCTCACCACGAAAAATGTTGAAACGACAGTGTCAGGAGAGGCTGACTGGTGTTAAAAAACGCAAAGACGAAGCTCTTCTGCCATCAGAATGTCAGCATTTTGCATATATCCTCGGAAATCTCACAACCACCGAAGCAGGTTTTACATTTTAGTATTTGAGTTAGATCAGGATTTAAATGACTGAAGTGTATCTAATCACACCTATCAGTAATGGGCCTCTTTCTTTCAGTGGGACCGACATTATATCCTACTTAAATTGCTGGACTATCTACCTCCTATTCGGAGGCAGATATCCAGCTCTGCTGCCCGTTGGGGACGAGGAGGAATTAATATTGAGAGAAAACATTCTGCTGTGGGGATCACCGTCACCCCTGATGTTCCACCCGGCACCAGTGGGCATCTCAAGGAATCAAAACGTGGTTCCGGCCAAGAAATGGCAAGCGAGAGCCGCGGGCTGGAGCAGGGCTGTGAGGCAGAGCCTCTCCCCAGATCCCCCACCGCAAGAAGCTGTCGGTTGCAGAAATAAGTACAGCTATTACAACCAAATCTACTAACAGTCTAAATAATTAATTGAACCATTGCTCTTTGACCCTTGGAAAGTCCAGTAGGGACCCGTTTGTAGTAATAATACCCCCGAATGAGCCCTTGTCAAATATTCATTTAGTGGTTAATGTGAGCGATTTCCCCCTGGGACAGTCTGTAATACCAGCTTCCCAGCTTTGGCAAGAAACCCTGCTAATCTACCTCTCCAGTTCCGCAAAATATTTTAACACCCCAGTACTTAAAAAGCCGTAAAAAAATCACAGGGGAAACTATAATCTTATCCTTGGGTTCACTTCGGCTCTGTAGAAGGTTAGAGAAACATTACACTGGCGCTCTTGGGCCGAGCATCACTCTGGCTATAAAATACACAACAATTCACCAGAGGGAAACCACGGAGAGCCCCAAAGATCTTCAATAATCAAAATAAAAACATACCCACGAGCTCTGCTACACGTTTCAGCTGCCATAAACGAAAGCCCAGGATAATGGCTCAGGTGTAAATGGCGTTATTGAATGTGTTGAATTTAAAACGAGCAGTGAACAATGGCGTTCCTCCAAGTAACACTTTAAAAATAAAACTGTTCAGCTGTACATGTAAAATGCTTTGGTTTATCCTCCCTAAATGGATAAATGGATGGATGGATGGATGGATGGATGGATGGATGGATGGATGGATGTAAGGAATTTGTCCAAGGGATATCAGGTTTCAACCACATATATTCCAAATCGTACTCCGAAATCTAAGCTTAAACAAATTGCCCATATAAAAAGTTGCTGAATTCACTAAGCCTGAATATGTGGCTTAGTGCCTTTTGTTTAGTGGTATTAGCTCGCCTTCTCTATGCGAATTGTAAAAGGACCAACACTTCCAAATACCCCCCTTGAATATTTTAGTTAGCACTTCAAAAAGGGGCCAGGTTTTATTGCTGTTAATTGGCTAAAATTCGCTTTTTAAAATGGAATCGTGATATCGATTGGGCTTTTATTCCCGGTTTTCTTTTCTCAGCGAGGAGAGCGGGAGCGGGGATGTGGGCTCATTACCACGTGAATAATCCCCAAATGCATTGCAAACGCTCACAGCTCTGAAAAAGAATGTTTTACTCGTTGCATTAGCGCAAAAGACACAGAAAAGGTTGAGAATCTGCAAAAATTGTTGTCCTGCCCAGGTACCGCGGCGGTGCAGAAATAAAAGGGACAAAGGGAGCTAAACTACAAAATCAGGCAGTGAGCAAATCTCCACGTCTCCTAGTCTGGCAATGTTAGTTTTCATCTGGACACCATGCTTCAAGGATGAAGGCCAGAACTGAGCCTAGGAAATAGCAATACCAAATAAAAGCCACAACTAGCCAGGTAATTTTGTGTGTATGTGTGTGCCTGTGCGCGTGTGTGCATTTTACTCAGCCTTCTTCCTTCCCGACCTAAAGCGAAATCCAGTGGCTGACAAGAAATACTGGAGAGAAAAGCTCAGCAACGCTTGCCCCGTGCCGGAGTGCCCACTTTTTGCCTTGCCTAAGCCAAACATCACATGCTTTCCTCGCCACGTACCACATGCCATTAGCAGAAGACACGACCAGTTTGCAATCACAGTGCTTCAAATCCCAAATTTCGTACCTTTTTTCCTTTTTAATAATTATCATTATTGTTATTATTATTTACATCTCCCTCGTGCGCGTTTCCTAAGGGAAACCGCAGCCGCGTTAGCAGCACCAAATAACCTCTGGGTTGCTGCAGGGACTGCCCAGCTCTGCTGCCCATCGCCCCCTGCCCTGCCCGGGCCCGCGGGGCCTGGCGTCGGCCAGCGCGGAGCAGCGCGGAGCCCCGTCCTCGGAAACTGCGGAAACGACCGTACAAAGTAAAACTCTACCTGGCACGGACGGTGGATCTCTCCTTCTATATGGCGGGCGCCACCGCTCCTCTTTGGGGCTGTGACCGGCTGCAGAGAGTGTCCGAAACGGGGCTACACCGCGCTGGCAATTTAAGAAATAGGATTCAAGAAAGAGCTGGGATAAAACGTGAAAGTCTCTGGCATTCGACTGTTTTTGTTTGTTTGTTCGGTTTTTTTGTTGTTTCTTACCTCTGCCCGGCCAACTCTACCCCCGCCCCCACCTCTCACCTCCTCCTGCGCGGCCCAGGAGCCGGGAGAGGAAAGTTTGGGAAGTGGCGGACAAAGGGAGCGGGGAGGGCCGAGCCCGGCCAGGCCGGGCGCGCTCCGGTTCCCGGCCGTGGCGAACCGGCTCCCCTCCCGCCTGCCCAGGGGAAAGAGGCACGGCTGGGGAAAGAGAGAAGTGCATTATCCGCCTCTGGAAGCCGGGAGGCCGCGGCAGTGCCCGCGGCCCGCCCGCCGCTCTCGCCGGCCCCGCCAGCCCCGGCTCGGCCCCTTCGGGGGCAACAAGTGGCCAAAGGCAGCGGGACAAAACCCTCCGGAGCCCGCAGCACCCGCGTCCTCGGGAGGGAAGGGAGGGAACCGGGAACCAGCCTCTCACTCCGCATTCCCGGCCTCCCCGAAGGAGGCACAGGCAGTCATTCCGTTTAAGCTATCGTACTTTCTCTCTCTATGTGCATACCTATAAAAATATTCATGCGTTATATATATAGTTATATATTACTGCATTATTTATCGTATTCGATTGGCTACGATGATACCTTCTACTGCATGGATTATTTAAAAACAACTTGCGTTACAAAAATAAATCCAAGACTCAAGCGGAACTTCAGTGTCCATATGTCAAAAATTTATTTATCTCAAACTGTGCATAATGGAGTAAAAACTTAACTTGAATATGTACCTGTTATAAGGATGGTATTAGTTCAAATATATACATGGACTGTCGGCAGACTGATTTCAAATAATACAGAGCCGAATCTTTAAAATACAACTACGGAAAATGAGGAGAAAAAAAAAAGAACTTAAAATATCATCACAATAAATTTACAGAAATATTACAAACCATAAGAAAATATTTCAAACACAGTAATTTCAGGTTGTTTTTTTTTTTTTTTTTTTTCTTTGAACAGGATGAAGTCTGGAAACAAAAAGTTATTATAAATTAACAAACGGCGTGTGAACCTGCATGGCAATTTTTGCTTTTTAACAAGAAGTAAAAAAAAAAAAAAAAAAAAAAAAAAAAATTAGTACAATCTAAACGTTTGCTCTTATCCAGCAAACCAAGCCCATGGTTCGCAAGTACTCATCCTTCTTTTTTTAATCTTTTGTACAATTTCTAAAACAATTTAAATGTCCAAATGCCGTAAAATAATTTCCTCTCCTCTCGCAGCTGCTATAAATTCAGCTGCCAAAACCACAATGGTCCAAGAAGACTCTACTTTTTAAAAATAATTGGCAAATTCGCGAGCTTGGTTTTTTTTACTTCTCTCTATATTACCAATGGACATTCTGATTGCCATGTGTCTTTTGATAAATACTGTACAAAAGTTGCCTGCAAATATTAAAACATCTTCCTCTTCGATCTTTGAGTCTAGCTCTAAATATTATTGGTAAAGACTTTTGCAAACTTTCTGCAAAGTTCCTACCGTTTAAACTAGAACTTTTTAAAAGTTTTGTGTAGTTGCTTCCCCTCCGAGATCTATACAAGTTCCTTGTCGGTTTAATTTCTGACAGCCCCCCCACCCCAAACCCCACCCCCACCCCCTGCCCGGAGTTTTCTCTGTACAAAAATAGT
>JANPWX010000041.1:1183067-1405567 GCA_024734555.1 Trochalopteron elliotii
GCCCAGCGCTTCGCTCGCGATGCGCGGCCGCGCAATTTCAGCCGAGCCCAAACTCCCGTACGCGCGTCCCCGAGCTTAACGCGGTGGAGCTCGGAGCGGCGGGTCGTAGGTGGGAGCTACATTTCCAGATCGTTTTAAAGGTCACGGGGGAGGAGGGGGGAAAAACTGTCAATGTCAAAGTTGTGCTGCAGCTACTTACATGTCGGTGCCAGAGTAGGGTGGTGGCTGTGAGCGGTTTGATTGGCAGCTCAACGCGAAAGTCCGCGCGGACTCCGGAGCCCGGCGCAGCCCCGGGGGTCTGAGCACTTTTCACCGGACAGAGACAGTTGAAGGAAGCTCGCACGTTCCCTTCTCTTCTCCTCTCCTCCTCCATCCAGGACAGAGAATGAATCCATTTCGGTTTTTCTTCCCCCGGCTCTCTTTCCGTTTGCCTACACATCCTCCAAGTCCTAGCCCTAGCTCTTAACTGCAGTCCCTGGAACAAGAGGGGAAAAAATCGTTTATGGCTTAAAAAAAAAAATCCCAATGGCTGATTTGGTGTGTGTTATAAGAATGCACCCACAACAACAAAAAAGTCACTTCTCTGTCCCCCACCGTACAGCAGAAGAATAATAAAAAAGCTTTATATTTTTGCAGTGGGTATTCAAAGATAATTTGATGCCATTGTTTCTGCTACAGATGGTTCTTTTTAATACAATAACACTGCTCTTTGTGCATACTACACACAATAAAAATCGAAAGCGTTCTCCTGAATAACCATTTTGTTCTCGCTTGTATACAGGCCAACAAAAGCTGCCGTGAGGTAATGGGTTCTGTTTATTGAAGCCATAGAATAGAGGTTTAATAAAGATTTTTGTATATGGGGGAAAAAAAAATTAAAATAAAGACCTCGCAAGGTCGAGCTGATCTCTGCGTATTTATTACCACTGAAATATTTTATCAATATATTTCTTTGAGTTGCAGCTGCAGGGATCCCTCCCTCCCCTCCCCCCACCCATAATCAGTCCAAACATCTGTTTCTTTGAATTTGGGGAGATCTACAGTCGTGGCCAGACCTAAAAACCCTAGACTTTGAGAGCGAGTGGGGCAAAGCGGCTCAGCGCGAAGGCAGCGGGCGCTGGGGAGGCGAGGCTGAGCAGCCCCGGCTGTGCCTGTGTGCGCCTATCTTTGTGTGCCCGGCTTTGCAATCTGCCGTCCACGCACACGCACACACAAAGGCTCAAACTGCTGTCGACAGCCCCCGGGATTAGCCCACGGGATTTTCCTGCGCGCTCCGCCTGTCCCTGCGCTCCAGCAGCCTCCGCGGCGCGCAGCTCCCGCGCAGCGCGGCTCTTGCGCGGCTCTTGCGAGGCTTTTGCGCCAAGTTCTCTTGCTCCCGCAGAGCCGCCCCACAAGCGGGGCCGCGGCCGTGCCCCGCCGGGGCCGCGGAGAGCAGCGGGCAGCGGCAGCCGGGCGGCGGCGGGTGCCGAGGGTGCTGCGGGCTCCAGCAGAGTTCCGCCGCGCTGCTAACTTTCTGCCAAGTAATGAATAAATTAGCACCGCTGAAGGGGGAAATAAATGTTAGAGGGAGCCGCCAAGACCCACGGCGAATTTTGTCGTGGAAGTTGTTCCGCGGGTCGAGAATTGTGAGCCCGAAAGTCGCCCCGTTACCTAGTTTGTGATCTGGTTACGACTGTAACAACTCGAAGAGAACCCCAAAGCAGTAGAAAGTGCTTAGACAATAGGGCTCTGCGGGAAAGTTGTTAGTCAGTGACTGTGTTTGTCTACCTTTCTATAGGAATTAATGCCACAGTTCTCTGTGCCTCTGTAGCCTGGACTGACAGTAATCCACCTCTGTGACTTCTGCCCTTTGTGTTTTCACAAAACTCGGCTCACTTGTAGCACGACAACAGCACGGAATAATGACTTTAACCTTCAAACGTTCTTTAATTAGCTTTTTCAGCAAACTAAAAGATGTTCAAATGAGCCCTTTGACAAAAACTGACCTGAGCCTTCAAATTCTACTTTCACTTTTGGGACTAAGACGTTATTGGTTCGCAACTCGTCTGAAGTCATCTAATAAGGGATTATTTAGGAACTATTACCCACACGCCAATTAAAGCCTCTCCGATGAAATTCGGGAGACAAAGATAAGCATCAAAACGGAAAATTAAACTATTTGCACATGGCTTGTTTTTCAACAACCCATTTTGCATCTCAGGATAAACATCTTCTCCCCAGCTCCCTCCGCCGGAGCGGGGAGGGTGCGGGGAGCCTCTCCCGGGGCGGCCGCGGAGCTGCGACTGCGGCCCCGGCGGAGCGGCCGCGCCAGATCCGCGCTCCTCCGCGCAGGGGCGGCGCTGCCAGGGCCAGGGAGCTTTGCCTGCCAGGCTGAACGCCAACAGGGCACTCGGATGGAAGGTGGCAGAGTTCATCTCCAGCCGCGGAGTTCAGGCAGCCTCCCGTCATTTTGCAATAGCCTTTACATGTTCAGGAGTGGGGGGGAAGTGGCAGAAAGGAGACAAACGTGTCAAAGTTCAGGAAATCGTGCAAGAACTTTTCTAGGATTCTCGAAGAAAGTACCGCTCCTCCTGAAGAACTACTTTATTTCTTAGAGCAGGGAAGGAGAGAGATTAGTGGGGAATGCATATTTTGAACCTACGGTGGTTCTTTGGAATAAATGAGAACCAGGATCTGAATAGTTTTAAACTGACTTAGCAATGAAAGATGTTTTTTTTTCTTTCCAGAGAGAACAACCCGATGGCTCAGAAATCTTAAGTTGCTCTTAACCGCTGTCTACAACAAATTTTGGAATGAGTTTCCAGGCAAATTACAGCAGCATCCTACGGCAAGCTGACAAAGAGATTCCAGGAATGCCACGCATCTAGGAGGGAAATACGAATCCTTCTCTTTAGCCTGGAGCACGAAATTGGCTTAAAGCTCATTTTGCAGATAACCAGAAACGAAATCAGCGGTGTGCGGACCGGGTAGCTACAACTTTATAAAGCTTTGCTGCAATTTCTAAGACTTTCTGGAGGGAAAGAAAAACAACCAAACAAAAGTTAAAAAGTGAACAGCATATTGGAAGGGTTCTGAGAGAAATTCGCATATCAACATGCGTTTTTTGCCCTGGTCTGAGGAGGGCTGGGCTCCCACACGGCCATTGGTACCTTTAAGTCCCTGTGCCGAGACCGATCCCACGGGGTGGGAAAATGAACGTCCTAGATTTTGACTTTCACAATTCATTTTAGGCTTGGAGAAACAACCCCCAGCAAAACAACACATCCAAACCCAGACGACCTGCACCCAGGTGCATAGATGCATAGATAAAATAACGGATTACTCCAAATTGGCTATATATAGATATATCTCTAGGTTCCATATTCCAACAGACCAGCAAGGTGTTGGCCAGACACGGTCTCCCGTAGAGGGGCTGAGTGCTGGAGTCTGACCCGACACTGTGTCCAGAAAAAAAATAATTAAAAGAAAAAAATTCAGAATTTTGGAGTTCCTACTTAGAACAAAGCACTGAAGCTGTTTCAAAGCAGAGCGGGAAGACAGACTGCTGCTGGTATTTTTCGCCTCAACCAATATTTCTGCCCCTGCCGTGACCGCGGTGGCTCCGCCACTGCTCAGCCCCAGCCTGTGCCTGGCTCCGCCGCGCACGGCCCGCGCACCCCGCGCGGGGCTCCCAGGTTAATCCTCCCCGGAGGAGCTGAGCTTCACACCACACGGGACCAGCCCTTCTTTCGCACCCTGGCTCGCTGACAGGAGGGTTAAGGTTCAATACCGGCGGGCTGTCCTGCCCGGGGGCCGGGAGGGGAGCACGGCAGAGCCCAGGCGGGGTGCGCAGCGCGGATCCCCCGCGCCCCGCGAGCAGCGCTCGCTCGGCCACCCCGCGTGTCCTCCGGGACCCCTTTCCTGGGAGAAGGGGCTTCCCAATCTATTTCCATAAATTCTCAGCCTCTCGTTTCACTTTAGCAGCGCTCATGTATTTTTAACCAAAAGGCTGCGAGCGGGAGCCGTGGTGTGGTGCCCGTGTGTGCTCCAGGGACACACACCCCGGGAATTCTGGACACTCTTCCCAACACGCCACAGCCTCAGCGGAACACTCGGGACACACCGGCAGCATGGCTGGTTTGGTTGCTGCCCCCAGCCCTCAGGGACAGGAAGGCAGAAAATCCATCTACACCAAAGCACAGAAGCTGTAGCACACAAGCGTGGCTCTCGAGGAGCAGCAGGTTTGCAGGGCAGGCAGGCCTTTTGCTGCACGGAAATTTATGGAAGAACTTTGAATGTGCCTTCTAAAATTGCAGAGTTTTCTTCTGTTTTTTTTTTTTAGTGTTTGTTTTTTTTTTTTTTTCTTGGTTGCTCTAAGAGAGCGTGCTGATTTATTGCCTCAACACTCATTGCAATAAATTTGCTATGAGTAGGTGTCGTGCTAAATATGCCTTTAGTGAAAGGTGACCACTTGGTATAAGATAAATTTCTCTGGGGAAGGAGAGCTCAAAGTATAGCACCAGTAACATTCTGTATTTTGTCCAAATGTCTCTTGCACTTGATATTTTTACACATTCAACTCATTAGATGTCAATTTTCTTTGGAAACAGACATTTTTTTACATACTAAAGATGAATTTATCAAATAAGTAACACTTGTTTGCAATAACTCTTAAATTCCTGTATATGTTATGTCTACATTTCAAATATATATTGATTCTGAAAGTGTTTTGGTAAATGAAATTAAACATGCAAGGAGCATACACATGTGCATACAGTATACACACACTTTACACTGCACATCTCATGCCCATGCACATACTATACATTGTACATATGATAATGTACAGTGTGGGGCCTGGTATATAATGCTGCATATTTATGGGAGTCTGGAACTCCCTTCACACGTATTTCCACATGTTCACATGACGTTTGCATGTGCTCTTAGATCTTAAATATTGTGGGAAACATAATTTTGAATGCTGAATTTTGACTAAATCACCGTGGAGTAAAGTCAAAATTCATAACCTGCAAGCAAGTAATTTCACAAAACTTATATTTTCATTGCATGCCTATTACTGCTGTGAGCAGACTGAAGCTGGAAAGGAGAGCTTCAATCTTGGCAGGAAGACTTCAGGGAAGTCCAGAGAGTTCTTCACTTGCAATATTTTGTCTGGCACATTTTTTCATCATCATTCATTTAAGATATAAGGGGTGAATTTGGGGAAGTTAGTTTCATTCTCTGTTGTTTCAATAAAGTTTCAAGTAGCCCATCACCACCTCACGACAGTAACATCTGCTGATCCCTGTAGCTTGCTGTGACTTACTGACTTTATGAGGTAAATTCAGTTTATTTAGAAACACCCCCACTCAGACTCTCAAAATATTTGCCTCCTGTTATTCTGATTTTTCTCCAATTCCTGCTTTCACTTCAACCACCACAAAACTCAAGTCAATCAGGGTCCATAATGGGCCACAACACATGGTACTCAACACTTCTTCCTCTGAACAACACAAGCCCTAAGCAGGAATCCCTCTGCACAATTTGAAACCTTCCACAGTATTACAGAGTAGCAATTCCAAGGTTCCTAACAGGTCAAGAAATCCAGGTTATTTGAAAGAACATTAATAAATGAGAATATGCAGAAACGAGAAATAGTTATTTGCAGAAGGAAAAGGGCAAACCCTTCATACTGTAGCTGGCACTGAATTAAAAAGTATACAGAGGATTAGATATCAACCACTTCTATCAAATGCAAGGCCCAGGAACCTAGGGGGAGTGAAGTGTGTAAGAACAGATGCTTAGAAGGTAAAACACCCCAATTAACCTCATTATCTGTTACAAAACTGTACTATTAATATTCTGTGTTTTTTCAAATCACTGCTGTTGTTGTTGAAGAGAATCTGTTGACTAGCATGTGTTTTGCTGTAGTCTCCCAAAACAGCACTGCCCTTCTTAAGGTCAGGGGAATGTATCTTAAAACATTCATATATTTTAAAAATATGTATTGTCATTTTAATAGGCACTGTGGATAGTTTAATTTGTATCTGTATTAAATTAAACATATGGTGAACAGGGTATAATAGATTTTCTATAATTTAGCTGCCAATGTGGCAACAGAAGCCAGTTACTCTCACCAGCAGACTTGTCAGTGGTTTGTTTACTAGCTTATTTGAATTAAAATAAAGCTTCGCTTCTGCTGACTGCACATCATTATCTATGAGACCATAATCCTGCTAGCAAATCCTATATCTTCCAGAACTGGCTCTTTTGTTTGGGATTACTGAGAGCTTAGCCTATAACAAAGAGGAATAAGGCATCCCTCTCATCCTCGTAATTAAGTGTGGGGAGTAATTTAGAAACAAACCCAGAAAGATGTACAATTTGGAGTTTTGCTTCTATACAGGATTGGGGAACAGAAGACAAACACTGATTATGTTAGCACAATATTTAAACTATTAAAATACTGCACAACAGGAATTCAGCTTTTAAAAAGAAATGGCAACTATCAATAAAGTATTAAGTTGTTTTACTCTAGAGACATTTTTTACGCCTCTGAAGGTATGCTGGCAAATTTGGGCGGAGCTTGAAGAAGATGATTTTAAATGTTTTTCTACATGCATACATTACCTATATATCACTTTTATAAAATCTTAATTTTTAATTTAAAGAGCATAATTTAATATATTAACCTTTATTTGTTTTTTAAAGTACCCCTTAAATGTTTTAAGTATTTCTGAGTAAAAATATTCTCTAGGAATAGGAATATCTCTGGCCGCTGAACATGCTTGTTAGAGTGCTCTGTTTTGATATCAGCAAGATTTATATTCTCCTTTGGGAAAACAAGTAGCTTGAACTTGTTAGCATTTTACAGCCACCTTAGAAATGACCATAGCATTCATCAAAAAAATAAAGAATATTTTAACATAGGTATTCTGAGGTCACTCTAAATTATATCAGCAATCTTTTGACTCTTGTGCTCAAACTGTATTCATGTCACCCAAATCTGTTTCTTCTCAAAACAGGAGTTATGCTATATACAAGTAATAGAAATTAATAACTAGGTCACAAAAAATAGAAACCTCGGGAGTATACACAATATCTATTTGCAGAGGGCTAATAAGGACAGGGGTTGATTTATAAAAGTCTTCGACATTAATTGTCACAGATGGGAATTCTGAGGACCTCTGTGAAACCAAATGAGGCCCTAGTGAATTATAAAGCAGGTCCTTAGACTTTAAAAACATTTAGGCAAAGTGACAGTTCAGAACATCTGTTAGCCTTCTGTCTGAGTATAAACTGGATGTCATGGAGTGCACAGCTGTAGGCATTTTCTGCCTCTTTTTGCCAACATCTGTCACAGCATTACAGTAATATAGGTAATTATCAACACCTCATATAAACTGTTTGCTATTTTAATTTCTGAATAAGTAAAATTAGCATTATACCCTTTTGCAAAAAAAAAAAAAAAAAATCCAGCCAGGAAAGAATACACATTCCCTTTTAAAGCTGAATGACAGATCTCATCATTTTAGGAGAGCTGGAATTCAGACAAAAATCTCTACTACAAATAAGGTCCTTAGGATAACATAAAAGACTTAGGTGAGAACAAGTTTAAATATTCTCCTTTTCTCTCTCTGTCTCTTAAAAAAAGACATCTAAGTCTCATCTGTCATAAGCAAAGAAGATCAGTAGCAAGAAAAGATGGGAAACCGTTAATCATCGATGTTTTTTTCCATGCACAAGCAGCTGTCAAATGATGTATGTTTTACCACAGTAACAAAGCCAAGGGCTCATCAGCACCAAGCAATTTTACTGTCAGCTGGTCATCCTTCTTCTCAGCAGTGAGAAAGTAAGAGATCACCTTGCAGCAGTGCACAGAAGCTCGACCTCACCAGCTGAGGCTGCAGTGAGCAGGGAAATAACCCACTTCCAGGACTTCCAGAAACAGAGGCACATGCCAGGGGTCCCCTGACAGCTGAGCAGGAAGGGGTACATGGGGAGAGATGCTCCAAACAAACAGGCCTCCAAGCCAGCTTTTCCAGAGCACATTCAGTTAGTTAGCCCATCAAGAGAGGGAAACCACTGCCCAGTCCCGAGGATCATCTGTGTGAGGGTGGCAGCACAGAGAAGGCTGCAAAAAGTGGCCATGTACTTTGGGTTCCCCAGGTTTGGAGGTCCAGGCGATGCACTCTGTAAGAGCACGATTGGCAGAAGGCAGTTTCTTATCATTTGTGATAATCAGGCTCCTGTGAGATGTTTCTAGCTGAACACCAAGACCATCAGCCTTTGATAACAGTGTCTGACTTGGTGGTTGTCTTAATGAAAGTGATTTTGTGAGTGTCTTTCACTGTCTTTTAGAGCACAGGATAAAAAATGGTAGAACAACAAAGCAACTGTCGAACAACAGCAGTGGCAACATGTCAGCCTGAACCTGCAAGTATGAACCTGGTGATAGAAAATAATCATGTGGCAATGAGTTTTACAAAATTTCATGGAAGCAATGATCATCCCCGGCTCACACTCATTTTGCTTCCACCACAAAAAGAATAGCACCTCTGCTAGAAGTTAATGTGCCAACATGGAAAACCTGAAAAAGTGCCGTTAGCTCCTTTTATTAAAGGAGGCATATGGAACAAAGTGGTCACCAATATGCTATTTTTAGTGCCCGAACTACAGTCCAAAATATAATACCCAATTACTTGATATAGTGCTCTATACACTGTCTGAACAACAATAGTGGACTGAGAAGCAAGAGAAAGCACCAGAATATGGTTTTGAAGTCATTCAGATTTCATGTATTTTATTTTCTTCTAAAAATAAAGGCTTTGAAAAGAGGTGCAATGTTGTCCAGGCTGAAGGAGGGAGGGGGAAGAGAAGAGCTGAAAGGGACATGAGAGCATATGGAGGTTGAGAAAGAAGAGAGAGAGACTTTGACTAGAGGAAAAGACAGCTAGGGCACAGATAGCCAGAAATCTAGAGAAAAGAAAGACAAAATGCATCTGAGGTGCACAGTCAGAGGAGCCATGCACACAGCCGTACCTATAGGGAAGACCACAGTCACAACAAGCTATCCAGTTGGGGACAATACAGGATTTTAGTAATTCTACCATTTCCCCTAATTTCCACTCTGATGGACTGTGAGCTGTGGTGGCTGAGCTGCAGTTATTTTTTTACTATCTCCACTAGCAGTGCAGTAATTTTATTGAAGACACAGAGGACAACTCTGTGCCAGTATGGTTTGTGGCTGATCCAGCAACTTTGGAAGGAGATGAACACATCCCTTACTGTCCAGCATTCTTGTTTTCCCATTCTCTGTCTCTTACCTCCTCCTCAACATTTATTACATGCCTCCTCCTATTTTCTCCTTGTGCACAGTCAAAATTAGCTGAAATTGTGGACCTGTTCCATGCAGTCTGAGGTCCACCAGCCTAACAAAGACAATTCAGTGGTGAGGATTGTTTTCACTATGGTCTTAAACCACTTGTGAGATGTTTGCAGGCTGAGACTACTTCTTTCAAGAGCTCCATCCCTCCACTGAACAATTATTGCTCTGGCTTTTCTTGCCAACTGTAACACTGCATTCAGGTGGAGGCCAGGCAGGTTTTACCAAATTATAAGGTGCAGGATAAACATTTTCCTCCTACTTTTGGTTTCAATGTTAAGATCCTCAAACATTTATTTTAACACTTGCAAATAAAACTATCTTACATATTCCCATCACCCTACTTCCTAAACGCATTGTTCAAATGCTGAAGAATATGTGAGCTACTGCAGATCACATAATAGATGCCTACACATTCACTATTCTAGTAATATTTATTATTGAAACAGACTGTTTTGTAAAGAGCTTTGAGATACCTAGGCCATGAAAAGTGTGATATAAAACAAAATGGTATTCAGTTCAATAGATGTCTGATAAGAAAAGAACCCTAAAATTTGAACAGTTCCTCCTCCCCTTAATCAGCCCTAACAATGGTACCCCAGTCTTGGTGCTCCTGCACACAGCAATATCTGTCTTTTAAAGAGAGGAATAGGAACGTGCCACTAAATGAGAGTGCTCATTGGTAGAACATTGTTAGGTGCTTTATAATTGATAGTTTTCAGCATCAGCACAAAGGTAAGGGCTTTAGCCTTGAATACTACTCACTAACAATATACCCACATACAGAAAACTAGTGCTAAATGTATTTATTAAAATAAATGCTTTAAAATAGTCTGCTTTTCATACAAAGTAATTATCTTACACTATGTGTAAAAGGTACTTTTGTAATCAATGGTATACAACCAGCTTCAGATACAACCACACACACATCCCATTACACACAGTGATGCTCATCAGATTGCATGGGACTGAATCATTTCATTATGTTCTGTAGCTTAATTCTTCAATTCCCGTAGCTTCATCTGGAATTCATCCAGATCAGCCCTGTTTTCTAAGATTAAATCAAAATACTTCAAGGCCACAACTAACAAATAGCACAATCAGCTCTAAACATAGAATAAGGTATTTCATACTTTTTAGAGGCTCATAGTTCCTGTTATAATAGTGCCAAAGCAACAGGATTTATTTTCCTTTTTTTTTTTCTTTTTTTTTTTTTTTTTCTTTCTTTTTCTTTTGGCACTTCTAACCTATTAATTACCAAAGGACAAGATAAATATTTTGTGGGTATGAGTGAGTTCTGCAGCAGTCAAAATAGACAGTAGCAGCCAGCTGGAGCATTTTAAATGCTCTAAATTTTCACAAGTCCTGCCTAAGAAGATAACTGCTAACAAGCTAATGTATTAATTCGCTTTTTTTTTTATCCATTGGATGTTCCAGCACAGTCCAGCAATAAAAGAAAAAGTGAAAACCAGAAAAAAAAATAGAAACAGGTCATGTTTTTTCCACTGAACTGGTCAAAAATAACCTCAATAGTATAGTTAGATGAGTAATCATAAGGGTAAAATGTTTTAATTACTAAAAATGCTTAGTTTCATTTGGTTATCTGTAGAATCCTATCATCTCTTTTAATTAATTCCTTTGCAACTATTTGGATGACCGTCAATTTATTCATAAAAATATTTGAGGGTTGCAGGTTATGCAAATTCTGTTGCTAATTAGTTAATGGCTACATTCACCCTGTCAGTGTCTGATGATCAGATACTTGTGCTCATGATTCTTACGCCTACAAACATTTTTTCATACAATGCCCCAGAATATTTCTGTACTTGCGTAGAGTGGACAGCAGTGATCTTGAGTGGCTTTTTCCCCCCAGGATCAGTGTTTCCATGGCGAGTCCTGTGGGGATCTATCTTGTCTTTTCTTCTCCGCAGTAGGCATTTAGGGATAACAAAATAGTTAGTGAAGAGGTATGTTCTCTGCTATTTTCAATAAGCTGATGACAGTCAACATTACAATCCAGACTCTCAAAGGCGCTGGGAAATCAAAGAGCCTTAGGCTCCTCAATACATTCATCCACACGAGCCTACATCTCTCAAGTATCTGATTTATCCTTTTAAATGTTCCACCTTGTGGGGACAGGGACACAGAACAGACTTAAATGACCAAAGATCTCTGGATAAGATTGAAATGATGCTGGCTGATCATCAAATGGCAGTGACACGACTTCTCTACCTTTGATTTTATCCTTCCTTTGTAATGCCCATGGACAATGTGGAGCTGTTGTTGGCCCTCACTGCTGCTGGGTGCACAGTGACAATGTCCAGGGCACTGCTTGGCATCCAGAGAAGCAGAAAGGAACTGTGCTGCTAATTCTAATTTTTAATTGGTATTCTCTTGAATTCCGTTGAGCACTACTCAGGTAGTGATAAAAGCTAAATTAGAAAACCAGAATCCTGTAGACTAATTTAGTCCTGTTATAAGATCTCAGGATCCCATCCAGCCTAATATTTATAAATAGTTCCACCAGAAAAAAAAATCACTTATGAACTTCAGCACATTGATAACTGCTGGACTGCAGCCTTGGTGAGTCAATTCATTTTGTTAGTACTGCTCCTACAGTGCCAAATGCTTGAAATTTGTCTTTTTGTGTCCTTTTTCTACATTTACTTGTGCTTTACTCATACTAAATATCATTATATCATTTAAGATGCTCCAATTATTGAAAAAAAGTCTAAGTGAAAAGTCCTTTGCAACACACATCATCTCCACATCCTATTGCCATTAAAATGTTCAATTTTCAGAGTACCAAGCATAATTTTCTTTTCCTTACACTCTTTTTTTGGTATCTTGTTATATTTCCATTAGAAGTCTGGAAAAGGATGTATTTCAGTGGATGATAACCAAGATTATAATATTTAATAGATGCAGCAGCTATTCTACGTTTCAGAATGACTAAATTCAGTCTTACTAAGAAAGCACGAGTTTCACATTTCTTTTAATCAGGACATTTTTTGCAGATTAACTAACACATTACTTTTCTGTAAGGAAAGTAAGAAAGAGCTTTTTTTTTTTTTTTTGATTCTAAGCATTCCATGTAATTAAGGATGCAAATTATAAACAAAATGATACATGCACACACATAGATTGGAAAAAGCCACTTAAATGGTCAAATCACAGAAACCCTCATATGAGCTATTTTACTCTCACTTCCTGCTTTAAAATAGCACAGAAATGGGGGTGCTCTATTGGGGAGAGTGAATAACAATTTATTTCCAGTGTGTGTAAGCCAGCTTAGCAGTTTCAGGATGGTAACCAGACTTTTCCAGTACCTTGCATGGACTTTCATACCTTTATTTTGTGTGATTGCAGATTAAAATAGCCCAAGACCTGAGTACATGAAATCTGATACCAGAAGAATGGTGGCACCATGGCTGCATCCAGTTCTGCATCCTCCTCCAACAGGAAAGGTCAATGCAAATGCACAGTAGAGCTTCAGGACAGAGTGAGCAGAAACATGCAATTCCCTGCCATGTTCACCCCATGTCCAGCCACCTGAAGATCAGGAACTTTCTGAGTCTAAGACATATTTTATTTTAATAGGATTTCAAATTTTTTTCATTCCTTTATTTGCCCTTTTTTTAAAAAAAATTCTAATCATGTAAGCATTATCAAAATTCCATGGCAATGAATTTCACAGATGAATTGTGGACAATGTGGAAACACCACTTCTCAGTTTGTTTTTAATCCTCTGCCTAATGATTTTCCTTGCTGCTCTCATTCCTTGCTCTGGTTTTGCTGATTCAGCTTAGGAGATTACTGTCACTATCTTTTCTCAGCTACTTCCCATTGGAAGTTACCATTCCAACCAACCTGCACATATACTCAGTCTGTGAACAGGTTCCATTCAAATTATCTAGTTTATCTTAGAAATGCTCATAAGCAATTTGTGTTTCTTGTTTAGTTCTTGACCAATTTGAAGATCCCCTTTTGAGTTCTGCTCTTTTGGGGGAACATTATCAAATTAGCAAAAATAAATGGCACAGAATCAAATCCAAAAGCAGCTAAGAAAAACTGTGATTTTTTCATTGGCATTTTCTTTTTTATTTGTAGCTTCCTAAAATATATAAATATATTTTCATATTTAAGAAATGGAGCTCTACAATTTTGCATGTGATAGCTGAAGAAATAACTTTTATTACTGCAAGAAATAGCTTTTGATTCATTTTTCCTTTGATTGTTTGCTGTAATCACATTTTTGTTTGACCACATTTATTGTTTGCTGACAGAACACATGCAGTTCTGCCAGCAAGGGCCCAGCTGCCATAAATGATTATTGGGAAGGAAAAGAAGGGACAAGTAACAGGGACAAGGAGTGGTTGGTAACTTTTCATCAAGATCAGCAACATATTCTTAACATGAATTCACATGACTGCTGTCCAGACTTCAGGAGTCACAGTGTCACTATGGTGTTGTGGCTTTATGCCTGCCATGCCAACAAGTGGAAATTTGCATGGAAACCCACTGGGATGGAAAAAGGAATTTGTGAGTGGTTCTCTGCAGTTTGCTGGCTGGAAAGAGCATGAGAAACCTGGTCCCAGCCTGGCAGGAGGGTTATGATGTGATTCTTTCTCCACAGATGGTCTTCAGCTCTTCCTTACAAGTAAATGGAAACAGCTCACCTATCCTGGGCTCTGCTTTTGCTATTTTTAAATGATTTTGAATTATCCATCTTTTCTTGGTCTTTTTTTTTCTCTTTTTCAATAGGAGGATTTTACTTCAGAATTATCTCTACAGGCTGCAGTTACTTCCTAGCCAAAAAGGATAATAAATAATAGTTTACTTGCCATTGGAAAGGAAGGGTTTGTCTGCTTGCAATAAACCAGGTGACAGAAATACCCTATGGAATCCTAACTGCCTATCTGCAGTTATGCTGCAGGTAACAACATCATCCGGATATCTTCCTGGTTTTTCCATCAAAAATTGAAGCAGAGGAACTGCAAAATTTATTTTAGCTGTTAGACAGAATAGTTTCTACTGGACTTAGCTGAGAACTCAATGTTCCCATCAGTGGACTCAATGTTCTTAACTCTGAGGATGTCACAGAAAGCTCTTTGCCCAGGGCACAGGGTATTGCAGGAGCTGCTCTGCAAATAGTCAGATTCTTGTTCCAAATTATCCAAAGCTTGCCAAGCCTCTGGTTATATCGTATTATCCATCTTTGCTTCATCATCTATTCAAACTTTTGGGAGCAGTGTGGGAGAATTACTTTCATTACTGGGTAACAGTGTCTGGCTTGGATTTAGCTTCTATTTGTGGCTGGTATTCATTTAATCATTTGAGTTTTTAGATGAGAAGATGTTGCAGGATTTATAATTTGTCAGTGAATGAGTATTTTATAAAGATTGGGACAGGCATCTGATATTCAAAAAACACCAAAAACACTTTAACTTGTTGGAATGACAAAGACACTGCCTGATTTAGCAACATTTTCTGAAGTCTTTCCTCAGAAAGTACTTTGTCTTTTTCTTTTTACTCTCATGTTTCATCTTGTGAGTTGGTGTTCCTCCTGCCAGCTTCTCCTGGAACATAAATGATTCTAAACCAAGATGATCTGTCAGTTGGAAACAATATTAGGACACTTATTTTTACGTATTTTGAATAAAAAGTTAGCTGTGTCTACCTTGAGATATTTGGACAATATAAGGCACATTAAGGAAAAAGGTGAGCTCAAATTTAGAGCATTAGTTAAAGTAAATAAAATCCTGGAAAATAACTTTTATTCAGATTAAACTGGCTTTTCTTTGTCTGTATCCCTGTCCCATCGAGTGAGCTACTTTTTCTAATAAATCTTGTTTTTATTTAGCTAGTAAGTCCACAGAGCAACAGGGTGTGTCATTTGCCCCCAGCACTGCAGTAACCTCCTCTGCATCAGAGCTTCCACGAGCACCTGACTAAATGCCCGGATTTTTTTCACTGGCAAAATATGAGGAGCCTGCAAGGGAAAAGAAGTATAAAGGTGCTTTCTTTCTATGTTTAAAAATTAATTTGATTTCTTTCATTAGCTACTGTTGTTCACTTAATGAAAGTTGTGCAAATCCAGTGGTGATTCAATAGATACTGCAGTGGTATAAAGTGCAGGAAGCTGCAGGGGTTGGCCTGTGAAGGTTTCCTTTCTGCACAAGGACAGCAAGGCTATGCAGACAGCAAAGAAAAAGCTCACTTGTGCCTTTCCCAGCACCAGGCAGCAGAAATTAAAAGAAATGAGAAAAGCTGACAAAGACACTGTCCTCCAGTGGCAGCTGATTGCCAGGGAAGTTTGGAGCCTTGCAGCCTGACAGAACTGAAGGGCAGCTTTACAGTCCCTGCCCTCTTCTCTCAACCCCATGTCAAGTCAGAAGCCAAGCAAAGCTCCATCCAGCCAAGGGATCAGGTTTGGTGTTGCATTATTTTTTCTAGGCTCCCTTTTCCCAGAGCTCTGTGTTCAAATCTGTAAAAATGAAACTCAATGCCACTGTTTTGGGTTTTTTAAAGAGATTTCAGTGTTGCTAACATCTCATTTTTATGACCAACACTCTTGTTTGAAAGTGTATCAAAACTGAAATGAAAAATTATTCCTACTTAATATGTGAAATTTGAAAAATACTTCTATTTTTTGTCATAAATCTCCCAAATTATAACATTGTTTCACTTAAAAGGTTTGTTTTCCTTAGTTTGGAGACACAAGTAGAAATTTAATGATAATAGAATACAGCTGTGCTGTTAAGTCCCATATTTAATTTTGATCTTTGATCCAAGCACAATGTATGTTTTGAGCATAACTACACATAATTATAATATTTCTTGTGATTTGTGTTTTTTGATTTCTTGTGAAATGCAATTTCCCAATAATTTTGAAGAAACCTTTTTACATACAACATATTCCAAACTTCTGCCACTTTTACTTATTTATATCCTTACTCTTAAAAAAATTATCCTTTAAATTGAGGAGGTGGGTACTATTAAGTGAGATCCTTGGAAATTTTCACATAAGATAGACTAATCCTTGGGAAGAATCCCTTCTTTATGGTCTAGCTTTTCTCTTCTCATGGTAGCTTCCATGAGTTGTGAGATTATTAATACTCAACATCTTCCTATGTTTTCAAGAGATTTTCATCTCGGTTATCCTGCTCTCAGATAATTGAGAAACATGGACATGAGGACTAAGGATTTTTACCCGATTTTCTGGATAGCATTTGGTGAACAGATCTAAGGTTGTCAGTAACCAATGAGGGAACACTTAAAGCAGTTTTCTCCACACTTGTGCCTGTACATGCATTGCAATACAGCTGGGAAGCAATCAAGGCATACTCAGCTGTACCCAGATAAAGATGATAGAAAGCTTCATTCACAAGCATTTTTTCCCATAAATAACCCCAAATTACAGATTATTCACCCAGTGCAGCCTAACAGCAATACTACTGCAATCACACTCCCCCTTCTCCACAAGGGGTGGAACCTCCATCCTAAATCCAGACACAATTTAGCACTGTAACAGGTTCCTCAGTCTAGAAGCACTGCAGAATACTAAGTTCAAATCAGTGCTGAAAAATGTCCTATATAACAATAACTACATTTTGCAGTCACTTCTTTTAGTTGCAGAGCACAGCTTCCTAGGTGTAAGTCCCAGTGTCCTTAAGCAGAAACAATGTGGTGCAATTTTTCAGTATAACACCCCAAAACATTCTGAAGAACATCTCATCTCAGGTGGACACATGCACAGTTTAGTAATGAAATAAATAAGCAATATACATAAATTATGAGTCATAAGAACTGCAGGTGAAATGGTGCTTATGCTTAAGGGACTCACAACTAAAAGGATGATGTTACTGTCCAGTTTTCAACCCCAACACTTTGCTTTAGGACTGCCATTGTCCATTAATGTAAAACCATCACTGTGTCCCACACAGGAACTGGGCACCTCAACAAAACTGCTACGGAAGCTCTCCAACAGTGGAGGGCCATCAAGCTATATTTGTTCCTGAAAACCACACTCCATGCCATGGACCTTGCAGACAGACCCCTGATGGAGACAAGGGCTGCTCCTTGAGCACAACACAAGGCTCTCCTTGGGAGTGAGTGAGCCTCAGAAGTGGAGGACTGGTTTTCACCCAGTGCAGAGAGAACTGAGAAGGCATCAGCTTCACCCAGGGAAAGAGGTCAAGCGTGGAGAGGTCTGTCTTTATTCAGTTTCTAACCAGTGGTTTGTAAAAAGGATGACTGCAAAAAAATTCACTTGCTAAGGCAAGTGATTCTTGCTTCACTCTCACATCACCCCCAAGGCACTTAAAGAGAAGACAGAGGTCCCTAACAAAATACCTTCATTAGCTTGATGCAGTTGCTGTGCTTATACCAACTAACTTCTGCTGGATCAATTTGTGTGAGGCTGCTCCCTTGTCCTCATAGAACTGCTGTGCCCTTGCATATCTATGGCCAACCAAGGAGCTGGGCCATTCAGAGCAGACAGGGACTGGAGCAATTTGCAGAGAGTTTTGCAAATCTCCCCAGCCAGTACATATCCAACTCTCTGGTTAATTGCCTCCAGCTGTGCCTTCTTTCTGTTTCAGTTGGCAACATGCATCACTTATGAATTTGTTGAGAAATAAAATGCAGTTCCTTTCCTTCCTTCATCAAATCTATTCTGCTTTGATTTTTTTGCTTTATATGGCCAATTCTTGGCCAATAAGCCAAAGGTGACAATAAAGACCCATACACAGAGACCACTCCACTTTGTGCACTTCTCTAGGTAAAGCCAAGTGTGCAGAGGAGGGAGATGAGCACATGCAAAAGGGCTTCAGTAATTTCCTCCAGTGTTCAGATTCCCCAGCTTTGGGTTACAGTCACATCTCTCAGAATACTTTCATTTGTCCACATATGGTTTAATTAAATTAAAATAATAAAGTGTCCAGTTACTGAACTAGTTAATATTAACTGCAACATGAAGCAATAAATCAATCTGGTGAATTACAGGAATATATGGTAACTATCAGCTGAATTTTGGAAAAATTACAAGCCTTTGACCAAGTATTGTGCCTTTTATACAGGTATCTCAAATGATTAACAAAGCCCACAGAGGCTTTATCTTAAAATCACAAGGAACTCCAGCATCAAGGGGTGCCACCTGCTCACAATGACACAGCAAATCCCAACAAAAAGTAGGGATCACTCAGCAGCCCCAAATTTCTGTCGGGTAATTTGTGCCAAAACTTAACCCGCACATGTCCCAGCAGGAGCACACAACACACCTGTCACCTGAGCTGAGCAGAGCCAGGGAAAGCACTGCCCCACACCAGAAATATATTGGACCCTGCAGGCTGCAGGGAGCACAAGGAACCTGCAGGATCTGGAGTCCCACTTTCCCTGAGCCATTTCTTTCCGCATGGGGAAGAGAAAGGACGGGCAGTGACAGGGGAATAACAGCTTCTCCCTGCTAGAATACATTCAACCAACACTGCCAACAAAGAGGGAAAGGTTCCCAGCTTTCTGTTTGTCATTACACTGTTTTGTCATTGCTGTCAGGATATGCCTATGCAATATGTGCCTCTCTGATGTCTTGTGCCTGTGTTTCATTTTTAGTTGAGTGGGATGTACAGTAATTAGCCACTTATTCTCCTTGTCTGTTCTCTGCATTTTGTTTCGTTTCCTTCACTTACAGGATTTTGGCAAGCCTTGGGCCTTATTGGCAACTCTTTCCCTTCTCCCCCATCTGAACCTCCTCTGTCGCTTTTCTTGTCACTGCTGGGGAGATGACAGTTTATATATT
This sequence comes from Trochalopteron elliotii, assembly GCA_024734555.1. Classification (NCBI taxonomy): domain Eukaryota; kingdom Metazoa; phylum Chordata; class Aves; order Passeriformes; family Leiothrichidae; genus Trochalopteron; species Trochalopteron elliotii. The sequence goes on from JANPWX010000041.1 coordinate 1,202,231, forward strand.
TGTACACAGGAGTGAATGTGCTAATGTGCTCCAAATATGGACTGTGCAATCAAATTACCATGAGTTTGGTGGAATGCTTTCCTCCATTATTTCCTCCAAAAATATAACATTCCAATTGCAAACAATTTACAGCCAACAAATTATTATTTGAATCAAATATATGTGGGGAAGTTGAGGGTTTTGTAATTCAAGATGGAAAATTTTTGTTCCTGTTTTTTTTTTTTTTTTCCTCCCCTTTCATTATGAGTTGTTGCCTTTGGGTGGATTTTTGCTTTGAGAATGCAAGTTGCTTCCATTGACATTACCAGGACTTATACAAAACTAAAGAGTGGAAAATGAATAGCTTTCAGAAGCTTCAGAATGATGGAACAATTTCATCTCTTCTGTTAATGCTTTACAACACTCCATGAGTTTTTATCTCATATCAGAAGTTTTACAGCTGTAGGGATCAATTTGAAGATCCCCTTTTGAGTTCTGTTGCTTTGGAGGAACATTATCAAATTAGCAAAAATAAGTGGCACAGAATCAAATCCAAAACCAGCTAAGAAAAACTAATACATTTTTGTTGGCATTTTATTTTTTATTTGTATCTTTCTAAAATATATAAATATATTTTCATATTTAATAAAGGGAGCTCTACAAATTTGCATGTGACTAGTGAAGAAATAACTCTTTTATTACTGCAAGAAAATTCATAATGTAATACTTCAGAGATGTTTGAAAAATCCAGACCAGTCAATGATTCTCCTCCTGTTTTTAAAAAGTAATTTAACCGAGGTGTGGAAATTAAGCAAGAGTCTTTTCCTGCAGTTCTTTTCTTACAGTTATTGGTTTGGAAATACACTTTATTATCAGGACTGCTTTTTGTTTCTTTACACCCATATGGATGTAAATTCAGTTGAATCAATTAAGTTGGTTCAGATGAAACCAACGTATAAAATATATATTTCAGCATATATGTATGAATATATAATAGAATTTATTTATTTTGCTCAAACCAAACTTGACACCACTCAGTTGAAGAAATGCTGACTGGCAGTGGCTTGACTGTGTCTCAAGAATAAAACCAACCTGTATAAATCTGCAAAATAGCAAACCTATGTTTCCCTTGCTCTACTAAGATGTTCCCAAATTAGAATATGAGGATGAAATGCAATTTGAAGAACTTGTCTCAGGACAGTCAGAAAGTGTTTTAGCCATGATATCCCAGCTCACAAAGATGTCAGACATGGGATTATTCAGGAGAAATCCTGCTACTCTTGAGAGACTCAGAGCAAGGACTGTGCCCTGTGCCCTGTGCCCTGTGCCCTGTGCCCTGTGTCCTGTGCCCCTGCATGTCAGATCCAGAGGGCAGAACGTAATTGCAGGTGAATTTTATCTGCCCAGAGAGCAGCGATGGCACAAGATACAACAGAGCAGCAATTAGTCTCATTACAAATAAATTCCCACCAAACTAAAATGAAGATGTGAAGGAAGAACACATATCTACAGTAGCTATAATTCAGTTTTAGGCAGCTTAAGGAAACAGTAATTGATCTCTGTAACCCTTCTTTGTAACAAGCCACTGGAGAGCTCCTGCAGCTTGTCACCTGAACTGTGGACTGCAGTGGGGGATGACACCTGCTAAGCCAGCAGAGCTGTGCAGTTGTACAGCAGCTGTGGCTGCACAGCCACACAGACACAGAGCAACCCTGCCACAGCTCTGTGCTGATCATCCCTCCCTGGGACATGTGTCAGGCTAACGAGAAGCATTGCATCCATCATTTTCTGTAGCTTGACATCATTTATTCTTTAAGATGCAGGAGAGGCTGTCTGGATACTCCAGCATTTTGAACTGCTGGTCCTTAGGGCCTTATGAAGCAGCTCTTACATTTTGCACTAATCTCTTTTCTTCCCCAGTACTATACATTTTAAAGAGATGCCATATGGCACTTAAACAGACAAATCATATGGTGTTTTGCCCTTTCTTTCTAATTCTGTTGGCTTTACATTTCTCAAGTTGCATTCCCAGTTGATGAACAATGTCCTTAACCTCTTGAGTGGTCCTGGACGTCCACTAGACATAGACCAACATGATACTTGTGCTGACTTCTAATATATACTGGATGTCAACAATGTTACTGCCATTCACTTCAGGAGCTGATTTGCATCTAAGCATAACATCAAGGATTCTATTGTGGCACCTAAGAGTAAACTGAAAATACAGCACAGCTGCTTACAAGGTAAGCCTGAGCGTTTGCTTCCCTGGCATCCAGTTCCCAGACAGACAGCAGTCAGAAGTCACGGTGTTAAATGGCCAAAACTACGTAAGTAGGATTGAACTCTGAAACATAAAGTGCTCTTCCCATTGAGGAAACCCTGTTTATGTTCATTTTTCTTTCAAAAGGAGGTAAGTAACCACTGTTTCTGTAAGCCTCTTTTTATTGTCTAAGGAACAGAGCCACATGGGTTTTATGAAAGTTAAAGGCCCTTTTCATATGACTAATTTGTGTTTCATAAAATGGAGGGATCATTACCACAAGATAGTGTAGCAGATATTGTTAGAATATAGAGAGGCATTTCATTTATTGGCAATATCACACATGGTCATAGATCCTTCATGGCCTCTTGTCACATAAGACAGAGCACAAAATGAATGGCAAAAGGAAAAGGTTGAAATCACAATCTTTTCTTTTTTCTCCTCAGTGTACAAAACAAGCCCATCATATATCTTGAGAATGAAAATGGCCCTCATGTCCTGTCCACTTAATACTTAACACTGTAAAATGCCACATAAAAGCATGACACCCACTTGTGTGTGTGTATGTTTATCTATAGAAACGAGACAGAAGAATACACACACAAGCATCACTTGCATAGCAAGAAAATAGTAAATGCTCATCTGTAGAAATGACTGGATACAAAAGCAATTGCAAGTGTTTATGCAGTACAAACATGGAGGTGAAGTTAAAACACCTTTGAAAATCTGACCCATATTATTGGCAGTAATAAGTAAATCCTCCCTCTAAAGATAAAAGAGAAAGTACCCTCATTATTTAGTCAGACCTTCACACCATGAAGACCCAAACACAGAGGGGTTATCAAAATGCCCTTAGAATAATAAAATCAAGCACTGACAGACCAAGAGACAAAGTTTTAAAGTGGAGACCCCCTGACAAGGCTCTGCTTTACTCTCAGAGGCTGGCTGCTCTGATTACCACATCTGACTGCTGGCAGAGATACAATGCTGGATATTCATTAGTGGAAACTGCTGTCCTAGCAAGAACATTACTGGAATTATGTCAATTAACACCAGCTGAAAACATGTCCTACCATTTTTTAAAAACAGAAAAGCCATCAAGAGATTTATGAAGTTTGGAGGTAGGGTTCTGAGGTGCAGGTGGCTCCCACTGGCTGTCTGTCAGGGGGCAGGTGAGCCAGAGACCACACACTGCCGACCCTGAGCCCAGAGCCAAGACCAAGCAGAGCAACTCAAGTATCTCAGCCCCCTGCAACTGCAGCCCCATGAGGATCACATCCCAGGAGGGCAGGGGAGAGGTGAGGAACACGGAGCAGTGATGATAATGTAAAGAATTCCCTGGAAATTTAAGACCTGTTTTCTCTCCTTCCTTTAAAAACCATTTCAGCATCCGTGGTGGCAGCAGTGACCGAAAGTCCTTCACTAGAGGACCCACATGCTGTGGGTGTAACTGAGTCACCAGCAACACTGCTGAACATAGGCTGGGGTGTGACTAGGAGTGCAGGCAGGGCTTCAGTGACACTGCTGGTGGGTGGATGTGAAACCAGAAGGATCAATTTTTCAAGCAATTAAACGATGTTTCTTTATGTACTACAGCAACTATTGTTTGATTACAAATTACTCTGGAGACTAGTATTTAAAAATGTGATTACTTTAAACAGATATCATTAGTAATATACTGTTCACAAATATAATGGAAATAAACTAATGCTTGCAGTCTTAATTTACTTTTTAAAGATACAAATATCTTTTCTTTCCCCTCTTTCCCCTGAGAAAGTATTAGCCTTCTTCAGTCTCATTAGGGAGTGTTGCCAGTCCTGTCACACCAGCCTTGGGACCTAAATCTACCAAAATGTTCTCACTTGATTACCTCATATTTGATAACTAACATGGAGATTTTCAAAGGCAGCCAAATTTTCCATGTTTCATTTTTAGACATTTGAATTAGCATCTTTTAAAAAAGATTTGAAGTTATATACAAATTGAAATGAGACCACCTATTCCCATGTCTAAATGTAGACTTTGGTGTCCTGCATCTGAGAGTCACCAACTTCACTGCATGCACTGAATTTAATATAAAATAATTTGTTCATGAGATGTACAGACACCTTAAAGTGCTTTTTAGTGCTAGCAGAGGTGTTCCGGATTTCGTCTGGCATCATCTGGTATTCAGACAATAGAATGTAATTTTAAAATTTTTATAACTTTCCATGTTCATGTGGGCTTGGTGCAAACATTAAAAAAATACACAAAAATAAATAATTTGAAGATAAATCAACAAATATTTAATGCCACCACTTTTCAACTACTCAGTACTGACTTTTCCCATTCCAAATTAAAACTGGGCCAGGAGATCCCCAGACACAGACATTCAGTAGTATTTCTATATTTACATGCTCATCCCAATTTTGAGGAGCTGCACTTCTTGAGTTTTTCCTTGCTTACCATGGAGTTCAGTTCAAGCTCTGTTAAATCTACAAAAATCAATATTGAGTATATGTATTATGTGACAGTTCCATCTAAAAGTATCTGGCGTAGAATATGGGCCAGATACAATAGAGCAGCCAAGCACATGTAATTTACCCAACAAACCTAAAGCACTCCCACATTGATTTTTGCAGTTTTGTAGCCCCTAGACACAGAGCAGAGAAAAAACGGCTTACTCATAGAGTGTGCCAGTACTTGAGGCTACATCATGTTTGTCTTAGAGCTGCTGATTTGGGTTGTCTTTTTGTTACCTTTGTTGATGGATTTTTTAGGTCATTTAATGTGTTCTCCATTCTAAAGTGTCCACTTCCGTGGCAAGAAAATAAAATGCATTTTCTAAATTGTTCTGAACTGTTGATTACTTTTCTCAGAGTTACAGTGTACAAATGGAAAATTGCAACATTTTAACGGTTTCTAAATGTAATTTTTTTAAGCAAGTATGAATAGAAAATTGTATATAAATACGGGATAAGCTTTCAGCAATGTATTAGTGTACTTCACACAATAACTGGTATAAAGAGATTCCAAAAGAAAAATGCATTTTAAAGGGGCATTTTAAAAATGACATGCATACTTATTTGCATAGTATAACATATCTATGTATATGTACTATAATAATAAATTTAAAATGTTTTCAAGCCATAAAAGGATAACACACATACACATATATACTTATGTGTCTTCATTCTTATTCAGAAATAATAAATGCATAGGTTCTCAATGTATATTAAAATAATATTCTATTCATGAATGTCTGCTATATTAACCAATAATATTTTAAAATAGAAATTCATTCATAGATTCTATCAGCATCTGGACCTAGGTGGCAGGCTACAATATATGTCCAGATTAAAAACTTGAAACCCCAACTTAATAAAAAACCCCACAGGATTTAAGCATGTTGCATGTCTAGAGCTTTTTTTCCATTTTATTTACTCATAAGTATCATTAATACCGAAGATCGAAAACCTTTGGTGTCATGTATGTCACTCTCTCTCTTCAAGTCTTTAGTAGTTGTATGCTTATCTATTTCAGTCAAATGTATTTCTTATCGAAAAAAAAAAAGAGTGAGCAACCTGACAATACAGTGTTATCGAATTTTTTCAGCTGAGACCCACATGTCATTCAGCATTCAGACATGCTTGTGCTTGATTGATGGATGGGTTTGTGACAAATAAAACTAGGATCAAGAGCTTTGCACCTTTTCCCCCATCAGGAACCAGAGTAAAGCATAACTCTATAACAATGGTGGGATTAGGGATGCATTAGCTCTCCATCGACCAAAACCACCCATTCCCATCAATACTTTGCACTTAATAACCTGAAGCTATGATAAGAAAACAAAAGAAGGAGAAAGGGACAGGAGAAAACAAATCAATAGAAGAAGGGGATGTCTGAAAGATGCACTGTCCAAACGAAGAAAAATTTTGCTGAATTGCTAGGATAATGCCCCTTGACAAGAGAACAATGTACTGTCACGGTTTATCAGCCAGGAGGCCTTTTGGCACAATGTTAAGCACAGGTTTGGCATTTGAGTGGTGGCACTTACTGTAGATGTAAAATACATAATGCCAAGATGCAGATAATAACCACTCATTTTTGTTTTGTGTTAGAAGTTTGGATACCCATAAGGAGCACAATTACTTCTCCAGGTATCCTGAAACAGATGCTACAAGCACAAGGGCTGATCCTGTTCCCCTGAAGTGCACGTGACCAGTACTGGGCTGACCTTTCTGGCCAAAACTTTGTGTTCAGAAGAAGATTAATTTCTATTTGCAAATATTTATTTCTATCTTTATTATTAATTTATCTCTTACCTGTTCCTATAAACTAATCAGGAAGACCTGATTTAAAAGATCAATAGATTCTATGTAGCTTCTTGTCTTGTTTAAAACTGAATTTTGGGAACTCGCATTAAGACTGGAAGTAAAAGAAAAGTGTCCTTTAGCCTTTCTCCTCTTCAGGATTATAGTAAGAGGAAACATTTCTTAATACATTTGAGGGTTACTTAGGAAGATAATGAAGTATCAGCTGAGAAACAGCTGAGGGAACACATCTTAATACAGAGACTGCTCCCTGGTTTGCAAGACTTGATGTTTGAACATCAAGTGGGAACAACTAGGAAATAAGTTTCTCTAAAGCTGTGCTTCAAGGTTGGAGGAGGGGAGAGCTAATGATTTTAAGCAAGAGTGTGGTTGATCAATGTTGTTGGCATTCATTCTTTTACTCATTTTCAGTAAGCCTCTGATATACAGGAAAATTTCTAATATCCAAGATACTGAACAATGTTACTTAAGTTCTAATTTAATGCAAAGCAACAGAAAAGACTTTAAAGTGTTTTCTCAAGAAAAGGTTTCTAAGTCCACACACAACTACAAGATTTACTCACTGCAACAATATGCATAAGTTTTAATATCTCCACATTAAATGTGTACTAGAAAGGGCTGAAAGGACCACCAGTAAAAGCCCAGGATTACACAGCAGGCAAGAGGTGCTGTGTGCTTGCTCTGCCACACTCCTCCCTTGTCACATATGGAAAATCATGGAATCTCACCTTGCCTGTGTGTTATGGTTATGATTATGATGATGGTTATGATTTACAACTCCAGCTGAGCCTGTTAATTCCCTGTGGTCACAGCCTCTTCAACAAAGTACCAAAGAACCAATAATGAATTAAAGGAAGAGCCAGAAGAAACAAGCATGTTCCTACAAGTCAGTACACGCTTTACAAGTTCCTTGATGGCTACATGAAGTTACTGAAAGGATATAGAATTAACTAAAAAGCACTACAGTGGCTGGTGCAGAGGCTGAAATGCATTCACATGAAGGGAGATAAGGACGGGAGGCAGAGGAATATTTTCAAGACATGCTAGAGGGTACTCAGAGGAAAGAAGAGCAAGAATAACTATGAAAGGAAATAGCTAACAGTGAATTTTTCAATTCAGTGTATGTTACAGGAGCAGAGTTAAATGCAGCATAACATGTACAGAAGTAAAGGATGGAAATAAATTTATAAAACATGCAAGAACTGCAAAAGTGATAAACAAGGAAGTTTTCAGACAGAAAACCCTTCCTTTTTTTTTACTGCTGCTCTTATCATTTTAGACTTATGTTGCATTGCCTGCCCCGTGAAAAGTGAAAAAGGTGTTACTGTCCTGTCCACAGTTCTCTGTGGAGTAACCACACAAACTCTGTTTTTTTGGTTTGATGGCATTGTCACAATCAATCCACACTATCAGAGCCCATAACTCAGTGATGAGCAGCCTGAATTCCAACGTGTCCAAGTTACCCTAGTTCTGATAACACAAGGGATGACACAGAAGCACATCTCTAATTTCCTTAAAACTTTACTGAATATTAGAGGGTCTGTGCAAACAGAGGTGACAGAAGCCTCCAGATCTGCCAAATCTGAAAATATTGTTATCACAGGGGGCAGCACTTTATAGTGGCAAAAGTTATTTCAATACTATTACATATGACAGGACTCATTCTGATGAGTTCATTAGTTATAAAATGAAGTGCTAAGGGAAACTCTTATTTCATTTCACTACACTTTTAAACTGTTTAAATGTATCACTCTACTCCTATTAAATTCTCAAAAAACTTGTTTACATTGTTTCTACTGGAAGGATCCAAGTATCTGAAGTCTCTCATTCACACAATCTTAAAGGTAACTGCCAACAACTAAAATAAATCAAAATATATATTTAAAAAGTTCTCAAAACCAGTAACTTTACATTCCAAAAATGAACGACATGAATTTGGCAAGCCCACATTGTGTAATTTACACAAAATCAAGCAGCGAATACCTGTTTTAAGTGCAAATCTCAAAGCTATTTTAACTACAGAGCAGCCCAAGCACTTGCATAAATAATTACTTATTTATTTCCAACCAGAAATAATAATGATCTGATCAAGATATCAGCAGTTTCAATCAGCCAGTTATTTCCTAACTAATTTTGGGAAGGGAGTGAATGAGCAAGACTGAATAATAAACACCCCAGTTGTGCAGTGAGCTGTAAGGCATGCAGGGAGCAGTGAGGAAGCTGTGTGTGTGTGTGTGTGTGTGTGTTCCAGGAGGATGCAGAGGCAGGAAGATATTTTGGCACAGCACAGTGATGGTGCCCAGACCTTCTCCCAGTGACCAGGCCCAGCTGGGAACCATGTGTTGTTTTGTGTTGTATTTTTTCCTTTCTCTTCTTATTATTTTCTCTCAAGTTAGAAATAACTATGGATTGGAGAATAATTCCTATAGTGGAAGCTGAAGATTTTAATCTACAATTGCTCCTGACACGGAATAGGACTTCCAGAGAATTTGGTAACTACCCTTCTTTAGGATTTTAAACCTAGAGCTACAGACCAATTTTCCTTAAAAACATTAATGACTGGGCTAGGCCAAACTTTCTGCTCCACAGTGGTTCAAACACCTTTTTCTTCCTGTTTAAATTTATTTGAATTTATATTTTATAAACAAGGTGAAAGATGCTTCTAAATCCATGCTTTGTCTATTTGCTTAAAAAGCTCATATAATATTCCTCAATCTTAGCATCATTTCCCTCTAAATCTAGATATCACACCAGGCTTGCAGGACACTTGACAAAGAATTGATTTCTAATTCTAATGATCTCTGATCATTTTGTTGAATTGTGAGAAAACAAAACCCCAAAGGTTTTCTACCCCACAATAAAGAATGAGTAACCCTTCTAAAAACAACACACTAGTATCAACTCGGTGAGAGAGAATGGTGTTTTGTTGTGCTTCAGCCTTGAGAAATATAAGATCAGGTTTTGAATACTATGCTTAAATTGTGCATTGATGTAATTAATGTAAACGTCTAACATTGACCAATGATCCACTGGGTACCTTCCCTATTTTATTTATAGGTCTATAGCTTCTCCATGACTTCAGCTCTCATGTGAGGTTCATAACCTGCACAGAGCATTTAGCAAAAATTAATAGGGTTTCTTTCCAGCTACATATCTCATTACATTTATCATTACAAGGAAATCATCTGTAGTCAAAATCAGCAACTCCCCTCTTAATTGCATAGATATGCATGGGTAATTTCTTTTTGTTCAACTATTCTCAAACATCCCAAGAAACAGTTCTGGGGAAGTTGGCAAGTCAATATATTTATATCAAAAGATGATGTGTGCACTCTTTAAAGATGATCACTAAAATTTATTCCTTGTGATCAGAAGGTAGAATCCAAACCAACATTTGGGTGGCCACAAGAAGGTCCATCAGCTTATGAAGACTTTGCTAGTTAGATCTTCAAGTCTTCATTTTGGAATCAATTCTTTTTCTTTGGTGGAACTAAATGCATATGCTCCAGAGGGTTTGCCCAACTTCTGAAGGACATGTGCCTATAATAGGCCTTTCTCATCTCTGTCTTGTTAACAAGTATATAAATAAGAGAAGGCTTCAGTAATTGGCTCAGAGTTACTAATGAATTAATTAACTTCAGTCTATTTTACCTAACCTTTAATAATAAGAATCTTTTTTTGGTCTAGCAATAGGTCTGACAGGCTGAAAAAACAGACATGCAGCAAAGCTCTTGAAAATTAATGAGAAACGAGGAAAGAATCAATGTACATTCTGCTTGCAGAGAACTGACACAAAAAAGACACAATAAACCATGAACAAACACAGTCAGTTTAAAAAATAGGTTAGAAAAAGTGGGCAAATTCAATTATAGAAGTAATTAGAAGATATAGGGCAAGGCTGCCTTTTGGGACTGTGCCAGAAAACATGAATTAATAAGAGTGAATAGAAAGCGCCCATGTAGTAATTAAGAGGCAATCACCTATGGCAATGAATACCTGAAAACAGGCTGCAAACTATTAATTCAGTGATCAAAAATATTTTTAGATGATTAATATGGCAAATTTGTTTTAAAAGACTAATTTCTGGAAAGATATCAAGACAATAGCACATTATTTGTTCCTCTGGCATTTATATAGCTAATTAAATTTTATAATTTGCAACAACATTAAGCATTATCTGAAAACAGTAAAAGCAATATTTCCTCCAATAATTCTTTATTATAGTGTCTTCAAAATCTGTGAGTTAAGACTAACTTAACTTTTTTTAAAAGAGAATTCAAGTGTTCAGAGCTGATTGCTTCATTTATTTGAATGATTTTTGTTGTTTATTAAAAAGACACCATGCATGAATTTTACACAATAATTTTCAGCTACTTTAAAACAGGTACTGAAACAATCTGATTGTAATTCTAAGAACCATAAACAAAATTCTTTGATACTCAAATAAGCCATCACAGATGTTAATGGATCAGGGGCATCAGGTAGGGACACCTGCCACTAGACCAGGTTGCTCAAGGCCTTTTCCAATCCATCTTTAAACACTTACCAGGGTTGGAGCATCCTCAGCCTCCCTAAGCAACCTGTTCCAATGTCCCACCACTCTCACAATAAAAAACTTCCTTCCTAACATCTAACCAAAATTTTCCCTTTCACTTTGTATCCATTACTCCTTGTCCTGTCACTAAAGGTCCTGATGAAGAGTCTCTCTCTGGCTTCCCTCTATCCCTTCAGATACTGGAAGGTGCTGTGATGTCTCCACCCAACCTTCTCTTCTCCAGGCTGAACAGCCCCAACTTTCTCAGCCTGTCTTGAACTCATTCTGTCATGGTGACCATTATTGCCATCTGTCTTTCAACCTTTTCTGGCTTCACTCTGTTCTTTCTCAGCTGAGGAGGCTGGTACTGCACAGAATATTCAAGGTGTAGGTGTACTATGGATTTATATAGTGTTGTAATGATGGCTTTTATTTTATTCTCTATTCTGAAAATTTTGGTTCGACTGTTCTTGACGTGACAGTTTTGCAGAACTATCCATTTACTTCAAGATCTCATTTCTGAGAAGTGATGGTTAGTTCTCAACCCATCACTTTATATGTAAAGATAGAGTTATTTTTCCTGTGTGCATTTGTCTGCACTGAATGTCTTTTTTTTCCCCATTATTGCCAGCATTACAAGATCTTTCTCAATACACCATATCTGGCTCTTCTCTTAACTTTTCTGAGTAACTTGGTACCATCAGCAGATTTTTTTCCCCCTCACTATTCACTTTTATATTTTCAGACCACTTATGAATATGTTGAATAGCACAGATCTCCACAGGGTTTTCAGTGATGACCTACCTCTACTGTGAGCACTGACCATTTATTTCTGTACTCTGCTTTCTATGCCAACTAGTTATTTATTGATGTGAGCATCTTCCTTTTTGTTCCAGAATATTTTATTTTCTTAAAGGCTTTTGGGAACGAACCTTGTTAAACTCCTTTTGAACACCCAAGCAGGTGAGCTCAGTTGGATCTCCTGTGTTCTCCTACTAGTAGATACCTTCAGAGAATTTGAATATGCAATTAGGCCAGGACTTATCTTTTAAAACTTACACAGAAAACTTCACAATATGCCATAATTATTCAGATTACACTATTTCTATTATTTGTTATAATTTCTACTCATTTTTCCAGCACAGATGCCAGGTTTACTGGGATGCAGCTTCCTGGAACTGCCTGAGTGCTGTTTTAAAATCTGTTGCTGTATTAGTCAGATTTCAGTCCTCTGGCTCAAAATTACTTGAGCTAAAAAGCTGTACACCACAATCACCTGTTTCTCTCCTAAATTTCTTTAGAATTTCCAAGTGAATGTCTTTACTCCTGATGAGTTTTTATAGCTTGTTTTCTTCATTTACTCTGTAAACTATTTATGGACGCTTCAATTTGATGCAAATCCTAAAATGTATTCAATAAATTAGGATTCTGGGATGGAATTCTCACCAGCCACCCCCGTGGTAAGCACAGGTGCAAAAAAATCACAGCTTTTCTGCTGTGGTTTTATATGTTTTGAATGTTCCTTTCATGCCTCGAGCATCTTAGAGATTTTCTGTCAGTAATCATGCTCCTGAAGTGTTTGAAGAAAAAGGATATTATTACTTTTTATTCCTTGTTTAAGTTGATTTTCAACTTCTTTTGAGGACTGGTAAATTCCTTGTTATCTAGATTGACTCAAGGCTCTGGCTTACCATGCAGCCCTAAAAGCAACTCACCACAGGAGGTGCAACTTCATGGTAGGCTTGAACTTTCCCATGTCTGAGTTACCACCTAGCAGAAGGCCACCTTTTGTGGTCACATGCTGGCACCAGTGCTCAGTTATATTGTGAGCTGATGGGGCTGAAAACTGGCCCTTGTAAGAAACTTCTCAACTTTCTCTAACCACACAGTCCCACAACACTTGTGCTGTCACAGGGAGAAGGGAAGACAGAGATAAAGCTCGTGGTGTAACTGGTGTTTTAACAGCAGTCAATATTTAGATTAACTTGATTTTGAAGCTCTGTCTGGGGAGCAAACCTGGGCCACAGACCAGAAACGAGTGGGTGGGTGGGAGTGGTGAGGTGGGGACACCTAAGACTGCTGCCAAATCCATCTTCTCGTCAAAACACAAGCTGAGTGTAATGCAGAATTCTGACACTCAGGGGCTTAAGACAATCAATTACAATAATCAAAGCTAAGCCTTTTCTAAAGGGGTATTTAGGAAAATTTACAGGGTGTATTTTCCCTGCCCAGTGAAGCTATGCCTTGACTTTCAGATTTACGAGTTAATTTATTGTAAGAGTAGGAGGGGAGTAAAACCAGGGACTGGGGAATCTTCAACACCATTACTAAAATACAGAAAGCTTGGGGGGTACTTAATCCCCATCCTGCATTTCTGTCATCAGCTAAACATTGTTCCCCATTGTGCACACAAGGAGAAGTGCAAAGCTGACCCAGCAGATTGAGATGAAAAGATTAGAAGCAGAAATTAAAGTCTCCTGGAGACATTGTTCTGCTATTATACACTGATAAATTTTTCATGGATTTCCCTACATTTTAAAAAATTGTATTAATCTGAACTCGGGTGCTTTAAAAACATTCCTCTGATTGTCAGTATTTCCCTCTGATTGCCTAGTAGGAGCACTCTGGTAGACAGACCCACTCATAGTTTAGCTGAAGAGGAAGATTTGCTCAAAAAGAAGATAGAGATTTCAGCATTCAAACTATTTGCCCAGGCTACTTCTGTTTCAGTTTCTGACCTGTCCTTCATTTAGATATGGAAAGTGTGAGGTCAGGACATAAATGCCTGGTAGCATGAGAACAGAAAATGGCTGTGCTGGGTGAGACCAAGCCTCCCTCTGGCCAGGCACTGTCTCAATCAGCAGCCAGAACGAGTGCCTAAAGAAGGACAGAAGAAGAAAGTAATAACATTTCCCCCAAAGATTCTTCCACCTTCCACCAATCTGAGTCTCAGAGACTACTCCAGCCAGATGAGGTTCATGTGTAATTTTTAATCTCTTTGGATTTCCCTTTTGGGAACTTGTTCAAGCTTCCCTTGAACCCATAGAAACGTTAAACTCTGACAGTACCCTGTGGCTGCTTAATTATGTTACGTTTAAAGATCTGCTTTTGCTTCTCTTCCAGCTGCCACATCTGTCATCTTGCCTTCATTTCTTGTCCTAGCAAAGACTGTGCACAAACCACGTGAGGGAACCTCTTTGTGTATGGTGCTTTAGTCTAGATACCTTCATCATCTCTCCCAACAGTCTCCTTTTCTAGGCATACAAAGAGTCTACTTTGCTTAGTTTCTTTTTAATGGAAATCTCTCTGTTCCTGTGATCATCCTTGTTGCCCTTTTGTGAAGCTTTTGAAAAGGTAGGGGCAGGCAATATGCAAGATGTGGGTGTGCCATGTATTTATATGCTGGCATAAATATTCTATACTTATCTTCTATCCCCTTCCTATTTATTCCTAATATTCAATGAACACCACTAACCACTAAGCTGATTCTTTCATGGCCCTGTCTTTTCATCATCCCAAGATTTCATTCCTTGGTGGTAAGACAGCTGAAAGCCATAATTTTATCTGCAAAGTTTTGATTATTCCCAGATTAATCACTTTAACACCTATCTAAGCTGAATTTCATGGGATAGTTAAGGAGAACTCATTGAGTTTCACAAGATCCTTCAGCCAGTACTGCTAAGTGTCCTCAACTTTATTGTCCTGAAAAGCTGGCATTATCAACAGACTACTACCTAACCAGTCATCCTCTTTTCACTTTCCTCATGAATCAAAGAAGGAAGTTTCCTCATCTCTAGGCATAACCTCCTCTTTCAAAACGAGATCCCAATATTTCTTTCTCCACAGTGTTGCCTCCTTCATTTCATCTTGACAACTCTTCGCTAGAGAGACAATAGCCAGTTTTGAATCTCTATATCTTTTAACAACACCCAAGTATTTTGGGCTCTGATGGATGTAACACACTAGACAAAAAGGTTCTCACATCACCTCACTTAGAAGGATGCCAGTCAGAACTCTCCAGTTTTCTTGGCATTGCACACACAGTGCAGTGCTTAGAAACCAATTCTCTTCTCAGTTCAACATCTGAGGTCAGTGACAAATACAGCTTTGAAAGAAGGGTACATTTGAATCCACTCTTCTTGTCAGATGAATAACAAGTTAAGTGATGCATCTCTAACAAAACCCTCTAATAAAGGTTTTAAAGCATGGTGATCATGGGAATTAGCTTGAGAGAACATGCAAAGTACAATCCAACTTAATCTAATTAGAGTTTTAACACACAAAAGTTAACACCTCTCCTTGCATTTACAGTTGATAAATTAAATAGTCTTCCAAAGACAGAAAAAGGAAATTTTGAAGTGCTTTGGTAAGTTTGGAGCTGAAAAGTTTCACTTCCAGCACAATGTTTCTGAATTTTTTAAAACAACTTATTGAACATTTTTAGAAAAAAAAACCAACAACATTGTTTGAAAATGGAATTTTAATAATGAGATATAATAGGATCTTTGAGATTGTTTTTCCATTAAAAAAAAGTATGAAAGACCAATTGAAAACATAAAACATGCTGTTTTGCTGAAGGACCTGTGTCTGCCTTTGTGGTAACTGGCAGAATGGATCAGGAATGAATTCTCTCTTTAGTCCTTATCAGAATATTTACTTTTGCAGATACACAGAACCCCACAGAAGCCTGGGGTTGCTTTATCTTTCCTCCAGTCAGTGCCAACATAACACAAACCAGCACCACCTTTTAGCTCTCTCCTTGATTCAGAAACTCTCAAGAGGAAATTTCTAGTGAGTAAAGGATGGTTAACAGCAAGGAGTATTATACTGAGGAAGCTGAAGAGCTACACAATTTGGAAAGAGAAAATCTGTAGGACTAAACTGAGAAGATAACTACAGAAAGAAACAGAAAGAAATAACAATCAGCTGTACAATTAATGCAGACAGTAAAGAAAAATTTTAACAACTACTCTAGGAAGAGGTGAAATGGGAGTGAGCAAGAAGCCACCTCAACCATCTACGTCCCCATGAAAATGCAAATAACTCATCATATACAAAGAAAAGGTCTGCCAGGGACTCTGGGTGGTCATGCTGTTTACTATTCCTCAGCCTGTGATCAGTGGATTAGCTGAGGGTCCATGCAATATGTGAGATACCAGAAGATGACTTAAAAATTGCAAATCTTCCAGATCTCGTTGTAAATTATATTATTTGTGGTAGCCATCTGCTCACAGCTGACTTTTTCAAAAGTGAAATACTATATATTGCAGGTATTAGGTACCCCTTCATCTTCAGCCTCATTTGTCACTGTCATCACCATCTTCTGCTGACTCCAAGCCTGTGGCTTGGTTTTCCTACTGCTTTGAATGCTCATTCAGTGCAGTTTCATGCAACTTTCTGGTCACATCTCATTTCTGTGCCTTGATTACTTCAATTCTGTCTCTGTAGGCTCATCATAGTCCCTTAGGCTTGTCATTAAAAATCTGATTCCTTTTTGAGTCTTTGGCTAAGGCTCATGTGCTAACAAAAGATGTCTCAGTACACAGCCTGTCATCCCCTGCAATGGCACAGTTTCTCCTTGTGCCTTTGGGATCTGTTCTTTGAGAAACTGCTATCACCACGTCTTTACTAGTAATTTTTTCCCTTCTCCTTTATATGAAATGCCAATTGCTTAGATTTGTATAAAGTTCCATGAAATACGCTGATCCAATCTCTTATTTCTTAATGCTTGTCACATCCCACTAACAGCCAATGCTCACTCGTTCCACAGCCTACCATAAGACCCAGGACAGAAGGCTCTCAATGGCATAAAGGAATTAGGTATTTTATTCCTATTGAATTTCATCTAAGTGAAAATTGAATTGAAAATCAATGGGAACTGGGAGCATAAAACCCTGTAATATGTCTAAAAATCTCTCACAGTGAGGTTTTTCAGCTGCTTTTCCCACCCTGAGGAAGAGGGTGAGCAGAAATGCTAAGGAGGACCTGTCATGCAAAGGAAACATTTCCAGGAGCAGGCAAGATGGTAGATCACGGCTCAGGCAATGGGCTTGACCTCATTTCTCTTCTCTATTGCACAACCTCTGTAATTTTCTATTAGTGCCCTTAGTCCAACACATTTCCCAGACAGACCCAGCAGTCTGTTCCCAGATACCTTTAACCACCGAGCAAGGACAGAAGCAATATGCCCAAGAGCACAGCTGAAAAACTAGAGACCAGGAAGTCCTCAGCATGTCAGAGCAGAGACTGGCTCCTGAATGCAGTGCAAATCTGGCAGAGCCAATCTGCACCACAGCCACACACTCCTGACCTTTGTGATGATGGTGGGTTGGCCTTTTTTATTACTATTTGTTTGGTTTTGGTTTAATGTTTTTCCCCCAAGACAGAGATCTCACGACCTCCGAAAACAGATGTCAAGAACAGATATTGTTTAATACCTATATATGAACTATGGTACTTACATGTTATTCCCATGGCTTTATTTATGGCACAGAGTTACCTTCCATCTTAGAGCTACTATCATGCAGCTTGATTTTCTAGAAGAGCAATAAAACCAACAACTGAGCCAAACTTCTTCAGCAGAGTGACAGAACACTTACCAGCAGGGCTCAAGGGCTGGAGTGTTGTGTGGGTGAAGCATTAAGTTCTGATCATCATCCTACTGAAATCACAGAACGGTGATGCTGATGGTAGTGAGAATGGACCCTGCAGTGGAGAGTTTGTCCAAAATTCATTTTGTGGAGACAGCTGTTATTGAGGTGAAGGGCAATCTAAAAAGGCCATGAAATCCAGAATGCAGTTACGAGAGTCACCACTAAAAAAAGCTGTTGCAATGCACTGGCAGGGGAGATCTTCAGTAAACTCCAAACACACTGCCAAAGCAACAATAAACTCCTAGCATACTGCCAAACCACACCTAGAGGTAATGTCACTCAGCCCTTCTCTGCCTCAGTTTTTTCATATGAAAAATGCCACTTTCAAACTTCAATTATAGGTAAATACTTAATAGGCATAGCAGTGCTTGGAAAACACATTTGGAGGGAGAGAGGAGAACCTTTGCATAGAACTAAAATTATACTTGGTAGAAAAGTGCTGAAAGCTGGGGACAGATCTTTATCTCCTTGAAAATCACTTCACAATTAAACTTTCTGACACTGATGCACTGTCGAAGCTCACAGTCCAACCATGGTTGTGTAAATACTTAACCTGAAGGCCACAATATGGTAACTGAAGAGTTACAAATTAAGATGGGGTAGTCCCTGTTCAATTTCAAATTTTCTTGATAACTAAAACCAAAAGGAAATAAAACAATGAAAAAATTTAACTGAAGTGGATTTAGGGTGTCTACTGTTCAGAGTCATTTCTGGGAATCTCTTAAAACACAAATGGAAAAAAAAATACTGTTCTTGTGCCTTTTTACACCAGTTCTTCAGACCAAGCCAAAATCAGTCATAGTTTTATTTTCCCCTGCACTTGAATTTAAGTTACTATTTTGTTTGTTCCTCTGGTAAACAAATGAAATTGGCAGATATTGGTGTCTGGATAATTATTCTACACAGTTTCTGTCTAAAGCATCATCAGTGCATCTTTGGGGATGGTGCTCCTGGGTAGTCAAATTAGATTGTGACCTACACTGTGCTATCATCTTCCTGGGGCAATAAACAACACTATCACATCATTTCCAATATATGCTATCAAAAGATCTACAAGAGAAGCCACTAATTTGTTGTTCTATGTAGGCTTCCTGTGCAAATGACCTATTATGGAATTCAACACACTGTTGACATCTTTAAAGAAAGCTCTTTCTCTTTCCAGCCAAAGAAAGCTGTTGAGTGACAGCCATCAGTCAGCTGGGATAGATGAGTGATAAATACAAAAACAAGAGGTACCTGATAGAAGTGGGCAATGTGTTAATCTTGTCATCACATTTACAGTCCCCACTCCTGCATTTCTTGCCATTAATACAGCCAGGGAGTATTTAACTGCTGAATGGAATATTCTGCCATCATATGCCTAAAGCCACCTTCAGGGATTCCCACAGTACCACTGTGCAGAGGCTGACAGAATGAAGGAAAAATGACAACAGAAACTCGGAACCTGCATTTGTAATATTTCACAAGTGCACACAAAGATTAGGTCACACATTTACTTTTTCCAGCTACAAAAGACAACATCCCAAATACACAGTTATCCAAGCATAAACCAGAAACTGCTGACTCGTAGGAAAACAAAAACTCTCACAAACAAAACACTATGGTTATGGTTGAATGCTCGATGTTCCTATTACTTTGTCAACTGCTTGCAGTGCTATCTAATTATACTGCATTTTGGTTTTGAACAAGGTTTGAATGAGTCCTGTCTTCATATACTCTACTCAGCAAAGATACCAGATTTCCTGGAAATAATAGTCTATAATTTTTATTTGGCATAACGGGCTCTTCTAAACTTTAACCCAACTTATATAATTTTTGCTTGCACTTAGGATAGCAGAAAATATCAAGTACAGGCTCATTGCTAGCCTTTGAAAGTGACTGACTTCTGTGTGTTATTTTTGAATTAAAATTTTTGTTTTATTATTAATTCTTATCTTACAATACCAGATATTTTTAAAGTTTGCATAGATGCAATCATTCATTAAATCTTAGTAATATCAAAAGAGATTATTTTTATGATGACTGTATTACGGAGCTTAACAAATTCCATTTTACTGTAACATAAACAGAATTTGTGTAGCAATTTATTTTGGAAAATTCTAGGTAGAGAAAAACAAAGGTCAAAAGTCATAGTGGATAATAGCTGATGGTTTTGATAATGCTAATTATATATTACTAAAGAATAAAGGTAGAAAGGGAAATATGAGCATTAAAAGAAAGATAAACATCCCAGTGCTGAATTTAAAATGAAAAAAGAAAAAAAAAACCCTTTAAATGTCTTTGTAGCTCACTGTCATACACCGAAGACATAATGAAGCCTGAATTAAAAATGTCAGTTTCTGTGAATGTTGATAACTTGGTTCTTTGTTGTACAAGTCAAAATGTGTCTGTTTGATGGGTTAAAATGACAGTCTGCAAATGGGAGAAGCTAGAGCTAAAAAAAGAAGACCCCCCCACTTCCCAAAAGACTTATAAAAAGTAGGCCCGTAATGCAGTACTTTAAGGAGAAAACCTGTAGGGTAGAAGAGCCAGTATCTTTAGAAAGTAACCAAGCAGCACTAAAAGGCAATGTCCATGGCCAATCAAAACTATTTCTCTAGCTGCTGGGGCTCTTGCATCTCTGTCTTCACACTAGACTGGAAACCCTTTGTACTAATTGCCAGACTGTACCAGATTTTCTGGTTCAGTTCCATCCCATAATTGACCGACAATGATGGGCAAGGAAGGGGAAAAATTCAGGCTCACCACTGCAAGCAGAGGGTCAGAAATGGTTTCATAGGGAGCACATCACTGCTTGGCACTAAATGCAGGGTTAAGCAAGCATCATCTGTACTTTCTTCTAATTCCTAGGTTAAAGGGGGGATGGGAAAAACATTCCCACTGCAGCAGGGCAAAGACAGCATTTTAAAAGCTGGCATAGCTTCTGCAAAAATCTTCCACAGAGACAGGAAAATGCCTGGAGGATTTTTGGAAGTTGGTCTCTAACCACAGTATCAGTGCATTACTTATATTAAAATAAATAAAGCAGTTCAAAAATTCCATTTCTCCATAGAAAAAACATCTTCCCGCATGTACAGTAAAAATATTTGCCCATGAAGTTGTTTCTCCAAGAAAAGAAAATAATTCACAAATTTATGTGCTGGAAAGATCCACATATTAATACATATACAGAAAATAATTTACTTTTTAAAAGGTAGAAATATTTAAACATAAAATGTATATATTTAACATTTAACAGACACTTTTAAGTTCACAAATAAATATTTACTGTGAATAAAATATAGTTCACCACAGCCTATACATCTGTAAATTCTTACTGTTGTAGGATCTTTTGCTTACTGTCGCATTGCTTTAATAAACCTAGGAAAAAATTATTTGAAGAGGAAAAAACAAACAAATTCTTTCAGAAATTTGACTAATGACAGAATCTTTCTGATCATGAATCTTATTTACCCTCAATTGTTCTCCGCCCACTTTATTTCAAGCAAACAGCACCCCCAATAGCATTTCCACAAAACATTAAGACAGTCCTGAGACCAAATTAAAAAAGAATGAGAAAGGAAAGAAAGAAAGAAAAAACGAAAAAAAGTGCTCATGGCAAAGCAGTTCCAAGCCATAGGATCCCCTGTGCTACCCATGCCCTGGAAATATCCCACCCACAGGTCAAACGCTTTCCCCTGTACTATTCCCCTGCCTTTGAAGGATACTTATTTGCAGAGTGGCTGCTCTCACACACCTCACTGTGCAGGTACCACACTCCTCACTTTCAGTAGTTAGTTACAATTCAGTTTCTAGTAGAGGAAATTCCATTCACTTCCATCCCCCCTCTAACCCCACCACCTATCGCTCCAAGAATGGTTATTTTTTCCTGTTAAGCTGAAACCTGCTCCCCTCTCCACAAGCTCCAAATGAGTGATAAGCTGCAAAGTTTCAGAACTAGGCCAATAAAGTTAGCACCTTAAAGCACAGACAGCAGAGGACTTCGGCAAAATCTTACCTTTCAAACCCTGAACAGAGCTGTCTTTTATGAGGCCTATGCAGCTGACAAGTCCTGGGACTTTCTCAAGCACAGGACCCATACAGGTGAAATTCTAATAGGTGGTAAACACCTGAGAACTGGACAAGAAGACTACAAGAAAAAAGAAATCAAATGAGTAAAATGTCTTCCCAGAGCCACAGTCAGCTCTTGTGCATGGGGAGTTACGAATGCACTGGCTATAGACTTTTGTCCAAAGCTGTAGGGTTTTTTTTTTTTTTTTTTTTTTTAGTGAAGCTAGATTAGTTCATACAAAACTCAACAATACAGCACTGAAACCCATTGTTGATATTCAACATTTTTCACATAGCGGAACAGAATAGACAATACGGTATCTAGGAAACCATGGGCTGGATTACAAACTGATGATATCTCATCCTTCTGGAGGGCCTGTAAACCTTTTTATTACCTACCACAGAAGGGGGGAAGAAAATCCGAAACAAAACACCACAGCATAAACCACCCCGTATTTATAATGTTTGAACTCTTTTCATAAATAAATGAATTTAATCTTTTTCCTGGTTCTGTCCTAAGCTCACCCCCCTGCAATATGCATACATAATGAAACACTTGCCTTTCACACTGCTTAAATAACTGTTAAATGCACAGCCTTCATGCCAGTCTGTGCCATGAGGCTCGTTTTAAAAACAACTCCCATGTTATATATCTGTCAAAACAGCCCTATACCTGGCCTTACAGTATTTCTTACACTTTGCAACTTATATGTAATAATGCCTCTCTTATCCTGTAACAACACAAATCATATTTTCCTTCACATGTGAACTTATAACGGCAGTTCCTAGTAGGCATATAAGAATATTTGAAATCATTCAACTGCCTGCTAATTTTTTACAAAAAAATTCTTCTGATTTCAAACCCCCATTTGAGCAGTCCCTGTACTTGCACATCACATCTCCAGCTTTCACCATGCTCAGTTCAGAGATCCCTCCGTGTAAACTCTGTTTTGTCTATTTTTGCTGCACTTACACTGTGCAGAAAAGAAAATAAATACAGTGTTTATAGGAGATCCTTTTACCCCTGCACCGACTACTTTTATGTTTCAACCTCATTCCTTTTCCTCAGACTCCAGTTCCCGTATTTTCCTTGAAACCCCAAATAGTCTAGGTAGCCACAGAAGTGATTGTTCCTACCAGTTTCTTTTCATCACTTCTGCAATTGACCAATTGACAACTGATTGATGGTTATCTTTTCACTTCCACAATGAAAGAAATTACCATCACTATAGCTATGTACAGTAAATGCCTCCAGAGTAAATTACATGATTCTAAAATTCTCCTTAGCTCACTTAGTAAAACATCAACACAAAAAAGTTTCTTTTTCCCTCTCTTCCTGTACTGCAGATTTGGCCTTTCCTGTCAGCTTCAGAAAAGAACTTGACAGCTTCTTTAAAAAGAGGAGTATAAAAGAACTTGAATAAGGGATGGCACAGGGCTGGGCTAAGGCTTCCATTCTCTGCAAGTGGCTATTCTTTGCACTGAAAAAAAAATTAGGCATGTGAGCACAGATAAGCCACATAAGAATACCCCAAAGAATATTCCCAGTGACCTTGAGATTTTTCTGCAATTCCGTATCCATTCTCTGCTGGAACAGCTTCATGAATTCTGAACTTCAGAATGACTAACTCATTTCCAGAATATGCAATTTATTCCTTGTAGGGAGAAAAAACACTCCCACAAAATTAGGAGGGGAAAGTATTTGCCACTACAAAATAAAATAAATTTGTCCTTGGATTTTTGCAATAGTTCAGATGTACTGGTAAGAATTTGGCTCCGTTCCCATCGCTGGTTTTAGTGATGTTGAGATGGAAGAGAGATGCAATTCTATCCAAAACCAAACACCCCTCTTAATTTTGTCAGAATTTTTAGCTCCTGCATGGAAATATAGTGAAAACTTTTGATTGCTGTACAATTAAGGGCAGTTTTCAGAGCATTAAATATACCACCGAGAAAGACCGAGAATTATTTATTGGATTTTGTTCCTTCTTGGAGAGCACTCTATAATTGAAACTAAAATAGACTCATTATAGCTCATTATTTAAATAAACACTAAAGGAGAAATGTAACTCTGCTTTGGTGTGGCCAAAAGATTTTGTAATAATATAAAAGGCTGTGTATTTTGCAATAAAATATACAACTGCTTACAGATCCTCTCCAGTCCAAGCTACAGCCTTTAAAAGCTTCTACTACTTTCTGCAGGCTGATAATTTCGGAGTTTTTCACAGTTCAGGCCACCACTATCACTAGCTTTTAACAATTTTAAGACTTTCCTGTGTTTTGGTTATCTGCAAACATCAGGACTGTGTAGTCTTCAACTAATTTATTCAGGAAAGTCCTCTTCACTAATTTATTCAGGAAAGGAGTTTCCTTGGAATTTATGTTATGCTACTTTGGAGGGATCCTTCCTGAGAGGTGGAGCTGTGATGGAGGATTCACTCCAGATCTAAATAAGACATACAGAGCTTCTCAAACATTCTTGTCAGTTCTTTTATCCCCTCTGAATCTATCAGCAACATTACTTCTGGATATCTCTACCCTGTACTGATTTCCAAAAGAGAGGGGCAAACAAGAATCAGAAGAGATTTGATCTGAAATTCCCATACTCCAACAAAAGACCAAAGCTCAACCAAAAGAAGACTAACCATGGCCTGCAATTACCTCTTACTGAAAAGACTTTTGAGACCAAAAGACCCTTTATTATAAGGGAAAGAAAGGTATAAGAAATTACAGAAGATAATGCATTGCAGTTGTTTCACAGCTATTAGAGGACCAGCGAGGAAATTCTTGATGTAAAATTCATATTGTTCATTTCTTTCATTATTGTTACTTTTTCAAAGAATTCTATGCCCATGTACCAATATCCAGGGAGAAATAGCTGGTATTAAAATCAGTAAATTACAGAGTTAGTGTATTGCTGTGCTAACTAGATGAAAGGATGATGGTTGCTATTAATGTACATAAATATGATTTGAAAAGGGACAACAGAGAAGAAAAAGGAAATACATCAGGTTCATCTTTAGTTAATTTAAAATTGCATTTTAAACAATTAACTGCAATTATAATACAAATTTGTGCTGGAAAGAACTGTACCAAAAATCAGCTACAGCCGTCTTAAAATGCATTTTGTCAGATTAATAATTATTTCTAAGAAACACTTTTGTCCACAGATACATTTGCTCTTAAATATTTCAAGCAGTCATATTCCCAGCCCAATTATCTTTTCAGAGGCTGAAAATGGCCCTGGTAAGCAATTATAGGACAACCCCTTCCCCCAAATATTTACTTGTAATATTAATTGAGCAATTTAACATATGGGATTGAATGTTAATATTTTTGGAACAATATAATATTCTTGCCTGCCATCAAGAAAAGAACTTAATGATGCAAGGAAGGAAAGATACAAGTGATTTTCACCCAAGAAAACTTTAAACTAGAGGCCTTCAAAGCTATTATGTGCTGTTATACACATACATTTAAACTTGGCTTTTTCTTAACCTGCATAATGGCTTGAAAATGTAAACAAGAAAAAAGCAGAATAGAATTAAGTTTGTACTTTTGCAAGTCTGATTTCCAATTCTTTCCAACAGAAAGGCTGATTTCAAGCCATTTTTGCATCACTAGATGTCAAGAGGACAGCTTTCCTGCGATGCATGACATGGGTTACTCACTTGAAGGTGAAAAGAAATTTGAAGAGTAACCTTCAAATCCTATTATGTCATAACTACTTCCCAGGAGAGGCAAAGGAGACAGCAGGGACTATGTGTATAAAACCACCTCTTTCTTCTTTCTCTTGTCTCTGGGTGCAGGCTTTTAAGTATTTGTATAATATAGGATCTCTGCCTTTTTGTTGCCAAGCATTCATAGTAAGTACTCCACAACATAACAAGAGTTTTGAATAGAAGCCAGAAAATCATCTATCAGTTCTGTTTTCTTCCAGGTTGCTTCACTGGGTTTTATGACTGATACGTGTTCTATAAAATATCTAATTTGTGAACATCAACTAAAAGGGAAAAAAAAAGGGAAAGCTTTATTGGACCAAAATTTAGGTTGGGATTCATTTAGACAATTCAAGGATCCGGTCATTTCCAAGACAGCCATTACCTGTGAAGTGTTGCAGGAATAGCAAATATTTTAACTGCATCTTTGTGGAGTAGATAAGTAAGTTGCAAAATGACTGCTCCTAAAAGGATCCCCTTTCATGTCAAAAGGATAACTACCCAACAACAGAGCTTTCTATAAAGAAGCTTTGAGAAGCCAAGGCATCACTCTGCAAACACTAAGGATTTTGTTATGAATGCTATTATAAGAGATTCTATCAATCTAAATAAACCCTTTTTCTAACACTCATCAATATGATTTTTGAATGCTTTATAGGCGTCAACTCAACCAATATGATAGAGACTACTGGAAAGGCTCTCAATATAATCTCCTACAAAGCCCTATGAAGTTCAGACAGTTGTCATAGCTCTTATTTTAATGTGAACTAATTTTTAATCATAGTAAAGTACTTGAAAATTAACATATCCTTAAATTCTCTTCTCTGTGTCACCATCTCCATCAAACCAAGTGTGTTTATTCTGCTCCTTCTCTGTGCTGTGTTTGAGAGTCTGAACAAAGGCAGCATGTGGAGCAAGGAGTCACCAGTGCCAACAGTCAATGAAGAAGGGATGGAATGCCTTCAGGACTGCATCTTGTCTGGACATTTAACCAGCTACTGGGTTTGCTGCTTTTGGGGAAGGCAGCACTGTTGATATTTAACGTGAGAGTCCATATTGGGTCTCATGACTTAATACAGGTTCTTAAAGACTGACACAGTCTTTGCTACACAGATGATGAAGTCAAGGACCACTTAGACAGCGAGAGGACTCGAGTTTAGTGTGTAATTCAAGGCATTGCTAGTTAAGATGTTGAGACCTGGGTTAGAGAAGTGGACAAAAATATTTGCAACCACCAGGCATTCAGAATTCCTTCTGAGCATCAGTTTGGAATGTGCCACTTTGCCCCCCCATAGGAGAACAATAATCTTTGGGACCAGCAACCCTAAATTCTTTGGTTTTGAGTGACATTATCAAAAAAAAAAAAACCCACTAGAAACAGCAGAAGGTTGTGAGCACTGACATTCCTCCTTACAAAGCAGACCAGGAAGAGCCAAGCATTGAACAGTAACAATCTGAACAGGAAAGCTGATCTGAACACTTGGTGAGTTTGTTCTTCAGAACAATCTATTAAAAACCCCTGAACAACCAGGAGCAGAACAACATGTTCAGTCTCAGAATGTCCCCTTTCTAATGGGGAACATGACTTCTCTGATGTACCAAAGGAGGAGGAACACAAACGTATAGAAGCAGAAAACCTGACCATTTTCCTCTAATCCCTGAAACTCCAGAGCAAGTTCATGTGAGCTCTAACTCTGAGCACATGCATGTTGAGGAGGAGCACAACATAACAAACAAGACAGAACAATGTAGGGAACCAGAAAAACTGAACATTCTGCGAGTGGAATTAATCCAGGACACAGAGCAGCAAGGACAAAATCTGGATGGTTGGAGGCAGCATTCTGCAAAGAGAAGCTGCATGACCATTACGTACACACAGAGAAGCTCAGCAACATATGTGACCTGAATACCTGAATGTAACCAGCAGCCATTCCCAAGACAGGGCTTTCCAAAAAGAACAAAAACCAGAACAAGATCACACGAACTTAGAACTTCTCAAAAAAGAAGGGTTTTGTGGAAGTGCCAAATGCAGAGAAGCATCAGCCAGTGGAATCACAGAATCACCCTCTGTAAATCCTGAGTGGTTAAAGAGCAGAAATAAGGTCCCATCTGTGAGAAAACAGATGACTAACAGAAGAGTCATTTGCAGCTTTGGAAGAAGAAATAAAAAATAGTAAGTAATTCGGATGAAATACAAATTATTTGAAAAATCACAGAAGTACAACAGTGAGAGGATGGAAAATAAAATAAATTGCAACCAATAATTTCACCATATTGCACTGTGTGATTCTTTTTACACCTTGAGCAATGAGACCCAGTATCAACAAATCCATACTGCAGGCTTTAGGTGGGGTATGTTTCTGCTTTGGATAATTAAAATGGCTTGTCTGAAATTATTTGCATAAAAAAGTGATCTGGTTTCACAGACCAACTATTTCTCTCAATTAGAAGTGCATATGCAATTTAAAACCTAAAATTAGACACTTTAATCCATATTTAAGAACCAAATAAGCAGCATGGGGTCTGTGAAAAGCAAGCTCTTAAACCACTCAACATTATTTATAAACACATCCACAGGGATGAAGAAGAGAACTAATATGCTGATATTGCTGAATGTGGAAATGGAGACCAGAGGTTTGATCCAGCACCTCAGGGATCAGGGGCTTTGTCATTCACAAATACACAGACAAGGTGATCTCCCATACATTCCTTACTCTTTGCTTTAGAGTCAAAAATGGCAAAAGGACAGCAGAACATGGAGGTCTTCCCTGACTGTGATATTTCATCAAAAGTATGAACCATTTCCCTGTAAATTGTCCTGCAGTGACTGAGAATGTGAGGATCTGCACTGTGCTCACCATCCATGGGACAGTCACACACAACTGCACATCTGTAAAGCAAAATGATAAAAAATACTTTTGTTGCATATTTTGAAAATTAAGTTTTATACAGTTAATACCAAGTAAGGTGAAAATAAATAACATCCCAGTTGAATGTTAACCCAGTCATCTGATGGGTGGTGAAAGAGGTGTAAAGAAAAGGGTATGTGTGCTTTTATAAAATATTAAAATATCTGTCATAAAACTGCTGTAACCTTTTGTCTCCTAACCACATGTATTACTAAGTTATTGAATAATCTAATGCACAGTTTCCTTTATACAGCTGAAGCAATTCGCACAGCTTGGTACACAAAACAAACAAACAAACAAAAAAAAAGAGCATAATTTGACATTTTCACATGCTTGGCATTGATAGCAAGCTCATTTGGGTTTTTTCAGGAGTATTTTGCATTCTTGGAGTACACCAGCAGTGGCTATAGTGTGTGATGTAAGTGTATCATAGAATGTGTTTATTATAGCCATTTCTCTGTAGCTGCTACAAGGGAACCCCTTTGAGGCTAGATAAAAGTTTGCCAAAAATAATATTCAAATATCCTTTTAATCAAAACAAGATAAAGAGGAGATTAGTGCCACCAGTGTCAACACCACCACTTCCAAAACATATGCTCAAATAAAACATGAAAGCTTTAGGGGATTGGTTTTGCAAGCTTCAGTAGCTCACACTTCCTCTCTCTTCCAACTCTATGTATTATTAAAATGCATCAGCTGATGATGTGTGTTAATGACAAGCTCCATCCTCAAAGGGGTCTAATTCATTAAAGGGGATGATCACACAGTAATTGTCAGAACTGAAAACAAAATATTTATTTAGATTATTAATTATGAATTTTATTTCAATGTAGAAGATTAGATTCTTGTAATGTCGCTTAAAATAAAACAATGAAAAACTATACTGCAAGAAAAAAATGCCACATAAATATCAAGCAAAATTTAATTCCCAACTAAACTTAACAGTTTGAGGATTTTTCTCCATAAAATATCAATTTTCATGATTATCATACCTGAGAAACATTGAACATTTTCTTTAATTCTAAATCTTGCTGTTCTTTCTCCTCTCCCTCCCCCTCCCAGGAATAACAATTATAAATGACATATTTTTACTTTTACTTACAACTTGTTTAACTTCTAGATTTTTGGAGAGCGTATAGGGCATTCATCTGCCATCAAAATGATACCCACTGAATTTTTACTTAAAATATTGAAATTTACATTCTCCCTCTGTTTTGGCAAAATTTCACCTGTACAAAATCTAAGGACTGGATCTAGAAATTTCTAATTTAAAAAAGCACTGTTTTTTATTTGTTGTGGGAAAGAAAATGGACAAGAATGAGAGACACTAATTCAACACAGTGCTTGGTGGAGCTACTGGGAGCTGATCTATGGAGTGTGTCTTTCCTGTCTATCATCACTAGAAGAATTTCACAAAAATGTCAATTTGGCCCAAAATATACATTTGATGGTTGTGTGGGATGGATTTGGCCACCAAAGGCTGCTGATAAAAATTAAACCAGCACTAAAATACAGAGAGCATTGAGCATGCAAACATCCTTAAAACTCATGGTTAACTACTTAACCAGGCATGTGTGGTAGTTGAGGATTGTGTCTTTTGCATCCATGAAATCACATATGTCACAGGTTTTCCTTGGGAATTCACCCAAGACCTTGGGGACCCCTGTGCCGTGTTTATCTGTTGGACACAACTCCCACGCAGCTGCTGCCCATGGCCAGGCAGCATCCAGGGCCTGCACACAGCCACCAGCTCAGAGGCAGGGGAAGAAGGTATCATTAGCACAAATCCCCAGCAGAGCAAATGGATTAGTAAAAGACAGGGATGCAACTTAAGCCCAGGGATCTTTTCTAAGCACCTTCCCCAGGACAAAACTGGCATTTCCTTCCAGGTCGTTTGTCACCGTAGGATATGAAAGACTCCAAATATTTCAGAAGGCAAAGAGCATAGAAAAAAGGCTTTGTTGTCTAAATTCTTACTACCTTTTATAAGGAGTTCCAATACAGACTTAACATGATTGGTGAATAGGAACGATACCTCTCTAATGCCGTTGATTGAACTAGAGAAACAGCAAACACCAGCTGGACAAAGATTGTTTTGAGAAAGGAGAGTTGTCTACCAAGATTGTTTTGAGAAGAAACTTTCTTGAGAAATTCTTCCTTGGGAAAAGGTTAGCAGCTGCTAGCAGGCTAAAAATCTCTCAGGCCCACATTCCTTTTATCCATTGGAGCCCCTCACTGAGCTGCTGCACTGCACTGAGTCACTGCTCCATGTCTGCCACTGTCATTGTCACTGCACAGATCCACAGTGCAGGTGTTCCATGGGCATAGTGGCATGTGGTGGCACTAGGAAAGGCCACAGCTGGGGGTCTGTGTTGCAGAGCCACATTTAGGGCCAGTCCCCAGGAATGGGTGCCAACAACACGAAGCTGAAACTGGGAGCACCAGTCACACCAACTGCTCTGATGCTCTGGGTGAATGCAATGCTGAAAACAGCTTATGGAAAAACACAGCCATGGGAAAGCAAAACTAGAATATTACACAAATTTAAATACACAAATTTTGTGTTTGGCCTGCTCTGAAATTCCAGAGAACACAGATTTTACATAACTTTACACAGAACTTACATAATTTCATCAGATGCTTCCCTTCAGGTGTCTGTGACCTCAGTAGCATTTAGACAAAAACCTCTCTTGCTTGAAATAGAGGTGTCCATTGGTGGAGTGATTCATGATGGCGTTTGACATAGAAGAAGCTGCACTCTTTATAAATAGCCATTACACACACCTTACTCCAGAAATTTGGCATGCATTTAAGGGAGAAGAAGTGTTTTAAACCATGGGTAGCAAAAATAAAAACTTCAAAGAAGTTTACAGTATTTTCAGAACCCCTTACTGAATTCATACATATTTACTGAATAAGTAGAACACTTTAAGCTACTTTAATCTTCCTGTGACCATTATCAATTTGTTACTAAGGGCTTCCAAGGCAATAGTACAAAATACATAATGCCTGTACTAAATATATTCTGAAATTCTGCTAAATTTATATTTAACTAATGCAGTACATAGGGAAAAGCACTGTATTTGAATACACTTTCCAATTTTCACTGAATTTGCAATTTAAAAAAATTAACTAGATTAGCCACATTACTGTGTGCAAAAGAGATAATTTCCAATGGCTTTTAGTTGCACAAACAGTGCCATGGGATACAAGACTTTCTTGAAGGTTTTGAAATATGATCTTTTCACTATTTAGTAATCATGCCCATAAAACTTGCTTGTATCAAAGTATGAAACCTATTCTAATGTCGCTTTCCCAGACAGGAATTATCCACCATTAAGGTAATTACTAGGGGAGAACTAAATTCACATTAAACTCCCTGACATATTATGCCAAGAAAGTCACTGAAAAACTCTTGTTTACTTATATACTACTATATACTCTTTTCAAGCTTGTTTTTCATATCACCAGCATGAGTACAAAATACAATTATTAGAAAAAGCTCAAAGCAAAAAGCTGCTTTTTAGAGAGCACAATTAAAGTAAACCAGACATAGCTCCAGAGCTGCAATAGAAGGGCAGAGACAAATTAGAGTTTTAAGAGGAAGGTGGAAAAGGTATTTCACTGCAAAGCAGGGCAAGAAATTACTTAAACTCATAGTACACATGACAATTCATTTACTATAAAGGTAACGATTTATTGTGCAACACCCCTGAGTTCTAGTTCATCTTCACACAGTTAAATTACAATTTCCTTCCTATGGTGAATACACACAACTCATAGTTTGTTTGTAGGATAAGATCACATATCTTCAAAACCATAACAAGTCATTCATTACCAAATGTCTGTGAAAATGCCTCTATAACCTGGTAAGTCTGGCTAAGCAGCACAAGAGGCTAAACCCCACATTATATCAGGCAAACATATCTGTGTGTACATAAAGACTTAAATAGTTCCCAAATGCTGTGCTCCAGGAGTGCTCCTCAGTTTGTGTTTACCATACAGAAGATGGTATCTTAAATGTAAACAGTGTGTACTGCCCGGGTTTGGGGTGAGTTAATGGTGATTGTTTGCACAGGATAAGCCATCTCATTCTTCCAGGGAGATGCTTCCAACAGAAGATTTAAGTGTCTTTATTTCCCTCTCAAGCACTGAGAAGCCAGATGGAAACCAGGTCAAAAATCTTCAGCAGAGGCTTTTGATTTAACCATGCTACTGATGCATCTCAGAATTTTAGCATGTATTTATGAAGGATACCAAATCCTGGCAACTTTGCAGCTCTTTGGTGAGGTTAAGTTAGCAACTTGTCCAGGGAAAGTAATTTTTTGCCCTCATGGTGGCAGAGAGAAACTAGAAAATACAACTCATTGGACAAGGCAAAAATAAAAGTTGCTGCAAAAATCTTGTTTTGTTATTAAATTTAAATTGCAATTTTAGAGAATCATAAGGAACTTTTCCAAGTTTTTCACCTTCTCCTGGCTTTACCACCAACTTTCATATACAGAAGACATGTAAACAGTATGGTTATGTAAGCAGATACCCAGATATTCCACCCCAGCCCCCTACCCAATGTAAAAGTAAAGTTAGAAAGGAATTGCTTTTTCATAAATTTTCCTGAAAAAGTTATTCACTTGCAAGCAATGCTTTTAATATAAATACAGATTTTATTTTGGAAAAAGTCAAGTATCTATTGTGAAAAAAGCTTAGAAAACTATTTTCATATCCTAACTGGAGTTCAACGAACTTAACTAGAATGCAGTTTTACAGCCAATCTTATTTTCCTTCTTGAAAGTGTGTCCCAGTGTGGAAGTGCAAACAAAATATTTGGTTTTCAGTACTTTCCAGTACTTTCAGTGCTTGCAATTTTTAATTACAAAATTAATATAAAATCTTCCCTCAATTACTTTGCTGCAGATGCACAATCTGAATTTAACTCACAAAAAAAAGAACTTGGCTAAGTAGCATGTTTAAATAGAGTGTTGGGGATTTTGAATTTCTATCAGTTATCCATGACCTAAATAATGCTATGCTGGTGTGCACAGTTTGAATGAGAAGAATTGCACAAAAATATAACAGACTTGAGAAACCATGAAACCAATCACTTACTTGTATCTTATTTTATAAACTTATTTGGTATACAAGATAATGAAAGAGAGGACTTTACTTTTCTATTTATAATTATGCCATTATTAAGTGGCAAAAGCTACAGTTGAATAATAAGATTTTTCTTAATTTAGTAGAAATATTTAAAGTGTGCATGGACATTTTAATATTAATAAACTTAAATTAATTTCTAAAAGTTATCATTTTGTTACTCTACTGCAATGTTTGTCACTGGTAAAATCATTACAAATCCAATACTAAAATGATGACTATTACAGTTATACACATCTGTTGTATTTTACATGTAGCTTTTTCAAAGTACTTTCCAAAAAGTAAGTTTAACACAACAATCATTAGAGGAAAGTTTAATTTTAACCATCTCAAAATGAGGCAAAAGTTTGCCCTGGGTTGAACAAGAACAGGGAAGAGAATCCAGCAGTCTTGGCTCTTCATCTTTTCTTTACATTTATGAATCTACATTAATTTATTGGAAAACATATTTAAAAAGAAGGTTGGTCCTACAGCAATGGTGTTAGCACTATAAAGTTCAAGATATAACATAGACCCCTAAATTCTATGTACCATCTCCAAAACTTCTGTGGTTCCCAAACTAAAGTTATGCCCAACTCAGGATAGTGCAAACTAAAATAGAGATGCAATCCTTTATATCCATGTGGCTGCAAGTAAGAGATTTACCTGTGGAAAGAAATGTTACAGCTACTTGGACATGAATCTTTGTGTCATATTTATTCTGTTTTCAGAAATCACTACCCGTCAGCACGAGCCATTGAAACTCTTCTGAAGAACAGGAAGGACCCAAACATTTCCTTCATGTCAAAAAACAAGAGGGCTTCTATCCCTAGCAATTAAAAAATGGAAGTGCATGTCCTGACATGAGTTTTAATTACTGTATGGGGGCAACTGACCTTTTTCCAGACAGCTCAGAGACGACTCTATGAAGGACCCATTTCCCATGAAACCAGCCTCCAAAGATTTCATCAGACAAAATGATAATGAGCTATTGCAGTTGAAATGAGCTGATTAGTTTTTCCCCCCCAGCTGCTGTTCAATTAATGAACCACTTTTTAAAATTTTGAAATGAAGTTCACTAGTCATCTATTTTTATTTTCTTATATTGAAAACTGATAAATGAATTCAGACTCTTGGTGACACAAACAAAAAATAGTTTGAATTTCAGATCTTGGAGAAGTGTTAGGAATTTGAAAAAAAAAAAAGGCAGTTTTAAAAGAAGTGTGAATATTCAGCAGCAAATATTCCTAAAGGACTGCTAAAATACAGATGATTGAAGTAGCAGCCAAAAAACGGATGCAAATGACTCTTAAATGAAAGGTTATAGAGCACCAGAGGTGTTTAATCCAAATAACAAACTGTTGTTGTCAATGAAAGATCTGATACAAACCGATTTAGATAATGCAGAAAAATGAACACACAATTTGACAGCTACCCTGGATTTACAGAATCGTGGGATTAAATGCTTTCCACTTATTCAAAGAGGATTAGTCAGGATACATTTATTTATTTAAAGCAGATCTTTTACAGAACTAAAGAGTTTACAAATGATATGGAGTGATGGAAAATAGAAAATCCATATCAGCTTTAGCTTCTATCATTCAGCCACAGATGGAAAACTGCTTACTACCAAATACATAAGATAGTGCATTAGCAAAATAATAATAATAATAATAATAATAATAGTAATAATATTGATAAATTTGGCGTAGCCTTAAAATAGTCAAAGAAAGAGAACATTAAAACACTTGCACGGGCCATTTGCAGAGAAAGGCAGTAAAATGTGAACACACTAATGAAACATCCAGAACTAGAGCTGATCCTGGAAAATACAGGTGCAAATCAGGGATAATGCTGGTGGAACTGTATAGCTGCAGTTGGTCTGAGATGGAAGATATTAACCAGATGAGATTGGAAAGCAGGATTCCTGCATGCAAGTCCAAGAACTGCTGAACACTCACTACAGGGCACTGATTAAGTCACTTCACTTTTCAGTCCCCATTTCTGTTAAGTAGAGAAGATTTTAACCTGAAAAGCACTAAAGTTTTAATTAAACATTTGGTAAGTGATTTAGTCTTATAGTAAAAGCTTCTCCTCATGAGCAAAATAATAACAGCAATATTGTTTGAAAGTTTCTGCCTGTGCCAGAATCATGTCAGAACCTAATTTTCATCACTGGTGAAGGGTATTTATCAGCTCTGGCAGTGCTTTGTGCTGGCTCTGAAATTCCTTTTCATCACTAAGGTGTTGAAAGTCAAAATCTTATGTTTAGGTTTTTGGTAAGAAAATCTATACATTAGAGGAGAGTGAGAAACAAGTGAGAAATGCCTCTAAATAGGACAATAAATGGAAAATAAACAGCTTAGTATAACTGGGTCACTGGAGTGTTTGCAGTTTCACAAGTGAAATTCGCATTGTAATTGTCAGTTTCTGAACTTGGTATATTTAATATCCTTAATATCATCCCTATGTTGTTGTGCTTTGAGCACTCCTGCTCCCTCGTCAAAATTAAATCACCTTCCTGGATACCAGTTCCAGTTATAAATGTGAACAGGTTGCACAACTGCAGCTCATAACAACATTTGTGTAGCTGGGGAATGTTGCTTCCCTTCAGAACACTCACGATCCATATGCTTCTTTTCCTACCAAACCCCCAGCATGCAAGAATGGTCTAAAGAATCAAGAAGGGACAAAAGGAAGAGCTGCCACACCTCCTGTCCACCCTTTGCACATGACTAGTACCAAAGACAGTGCCTTGAAGACAAAAATATGAGCTTTTTGAGGTAAAATTAAAACTGATCAATGTGAGAGCCTTCACTAAATGAACTACACGCAGTTTTAGCTGCTGTGATGTACCTGATTTAATTTGCATCACATGAAATGATCCAGATAATGACAGTGACCCCTGTGCCTGTTCATTTCATTTCCCCAAACTGCTGGGCCTATCATTAACCAAGGCAAGATAAGATAACAGATGGCTGTGAATTAATCCTATCTTCAAATATCAAATGCAAAAAAAGTGTCTCAATTAAGACAAATTAATTTAGATTCAGCATTCTAGAAATAAGTTGAAATAGATTTTGTGTCCACTTCAGGGTACAATAATGGGTTCATAAATGAACTCACACTTTCTTACTGATGGGGATGCCGATAAGGCAAAAGCTGTAAAACTTCCCAGATGTGTTACTTCAACCACTTTGCTCAGATTTGAAAAAGCAGATCTGGATGGACCTGTAGATTCATTTACATATTGACCCTAGCTTTATGACTAGATGTAAACAAACAAGACTTGACAATGTAGCCACTGTTTTATGGGAAACAATGACCTCATTATGACCACTCTGAATTTTCTATCAGTCAAGCAGACTTGTGAACTCAGTCTGATCCTGCAGATTCTATTATAAATACTAAATTTTTTTAATGATTCTTTAGGGGACTAGTGCATCTATTTACGTAATATATACATGCACATGTATAGATTGCTTTCCTGGAATATATGCCAGATGAGAAGAGAGAAGCAGGGGCATTGAGAGCAACAATAGGAATTCAGGAAGAGTGAAATGGTGAGGAAGCCACCTGCTTTGACATTCCTGTGCCTGAGTCTTATTGTTTCATAGCTGAACTCTTACTGAAACTATGAATTTGAGTCCTTTGAACTGTCTGTGGTAGACAATGCTTCATCGAGGAGCTGAGTGCCTGCAGGTCACCAGCGAAACACCAAACACTGAAAGCAGCAGTGAAGTACTTCAAAAAAGAACAGGTAGACACGTACACTCACAAAGCTCCTCTTGTGAAGATGCATCCTATGCCAGCAAACAAATGCTGCTTCTTTTCTTCTCTCTAAAGCTCAGAACACTCACAAAGTGCGAAATATTCTAAATGACACACATCCAAGATGCATGAATCCTACTTACACTCTTCTTGACAGGTAAAAGTGTCATAAGGAATCGTCAGCACTTACGACTAAGTGGTCAAGTACCTTGTTTGGTGAACAGCACTCCCGTTTCTCCTCCAAATATTCCTAAGTGCCACCAGTGCTGCAGACATCCTGGCTGCACAGATTGTAACTAAGAACCCACACTTTCATTCCAGAGAAATGCAGAATATAGCAAGGCACCATCACCAGTGGAATATAAGGATATCTAATTCTGCCAATGAATTACAAATTTCACAATCTGAAAACTGTATCTCGTGATGCACTGATGTCACACAGAAACCCTGTGGCCTTTCATTTTCTGGTTAAAGTGCTGCTGTCATTGCAGGCATCAAGCCCCCAGATTTCTCTGAGGACTCTGATTCTCCTGGATATGAGATACTTCTGCCAATTTGAAATAGGCATAAAAGGACCTCTCAAGGCTCTAATAATACATGGAAGCAGTAAAAACAAGACAATTAGAATACTGTATAAAATTCTAGGATGAAGATTGTGACAGACAGGAATGCTCTTCTGCTCCAGTCAAACTACCAGATTTTGCCTGGTATTTTTATTCTTATTGCTTCCAACACAGCTGCTCTTCACTGACACCATTCTCATCTGTTATTTCATTCTCATCACTTCTGCTTCCCCTGCTGCAGTTTTATTGACTACATTTGTCTTATCCTGGATTCCCTCTCTAGTTTAAGTCATTCACTCTGATTTTACAATTCACTATTTGTCTTTTCTCTTTGCTCAGATGATTCAAGTCTTCACACTTTTATTACTGAATTCCTTTGGATGTTACTCAAAGAATTCTGTAATCAGTTATGAGAAAACATTGATTTCAGCAGGACTCAATATCAGTGTTCTTATCAATATCTCTCTTGTTTAGCACAAGATCAATTTTCCAGCTCAAGGGAAAACCAGATCTAAATGTTCACCCAACCATGCAAATACTGTACTTATTTCATTAGAACTCTCTGGAAGCCACATCACACTATGGCAATGGATGCTATGAACTTAAATTATAAAAGCAGTTAGAATAAAATAATTAATATTCAAAGAGGATGTGAGTTAACAGTATAAGAAACAAACAGTCACCCACAAGCAGATGAGGTTCCTCCTCTTTTCCATGTGGTGCATGCTGGTGTTTTTCCAGATGGATGTTATGTGAGAGCCCAGTGAGCGAGCTGTATTTGTTATCAGCAATTATCTGATCACAACTGACACACAAGATTTAGTCTTGAAACTGAAGAACCCACTACACAGCCACAGAAAGCAGCATTAAGTTGGTTAATCAGCTGATTTCTCTCTTCCCACACCAAAAAGAAATAAAAATGCCTCTTTACATATTCTCTGGTGAAAGTAAAGAAAACCCTCCAAACTTTTTCAAAACGAAGCCATCTTCAAATCTTTAACACAATGGAGCAGCTGCTACTGAGTTTCCTTGATGGGTATATTCTGTCATTAGGGAAATCAGAGGCCCTGCTAAATACCTTTTTTGTTTGGTTGTTTGTCAGCTCAAATACAGATTAGGTTCTCTGACAACCACATTGTTTGTTTGCAAAAATACAGGGAGAAAAACCTTCAGTTGCAACTTGCATTCTGTAGAAGCAGTGGATACACTCAGAAATATTTTGTTAAACTCATTTACAGGAGGAGATTTTACCATTATTTTAAAAAAATGTAGCAAAGACCAACTTAGATGATTCTTTCAGCATCGCTGTGCAAAAATGATATAAAATCTATTAAAATACTAAATGTAAAGCAGATAGTATACTTGCAAATTTTACTCAGGAAATACTAAGTTTGCAATTAAAGTACATTTTGAGCAAAACAATACTGAATTCTGAAACTAAGCACAGTATTGAAAAAGATGAGTCAGAGTATGAGCTACTTGACAAAAGAAACTTCAACAAAGAGGAGTTTGTGACAGAAGGGTAAGGGCCCTTTTTTATCTTACCATAGCCTTGGATATAAATCAGAGCTGACTGGAACAATAGTATTTACATGGCAAGCTGTGAAAGCCTAAAGAGAGATTTCTCTACCTTCATCTGGAAAAACCCACATCCAAACACACCATCTGCCATGGCCTGCCCAAAGCCACTGTGTCCTTGAGTGCTGTGGACATCCACAGGCACAAGCAGCCTGCAATTAACTTGCACCTTGCTCTCCTGATATTCAGTCAGCCTGGAGGGGGACATGTGTGGAGACATATTGTGCATGCTTGCACACAGTCACATTCTAAATTATTCTTTTTAAACTGCAATCTCAAAAATTAACAGGCTTCAGATCACGGAATATATAAATGTTACTGGCAGTTATAATACTGATAGTTGTGATAGAAAATATGCAAAATTATCTGGGCAACATTGTTTGAATTATAATATAAATAAGAATATATTCTATATAACATCATAAATACTAAATATGCTCTCAATGAAATGTTGAAATTTCTGACAGTAGAACTCTGATGGTATCTGCAGTTTGTTGAAACTTTTAACAATACATTAAAATTTGTCTCTGGAAAGACAAGAAGGAGAGAATATCAATTTAATGCTGAAAAAAGGGTCCTCAATTTATGTGTTATTCTGTGTTATTTACTTAATTTATGTGTTATTCTGTGCCAACCAGTGATCATAAATATGTGTCTATACAGTCTGTCTCTCAGCAGGGGAGAGAGAATAACAGTATTGCCACTACAACTTCTCATGAAAGAAATATGTGGTTTACAAACATCATTATAGAAAGCACTGCAGCATGTTTCAAAACAGGGACTCCGAAATGGAAAGAAGGCAGGATATGATGTGAGCTAAAAATTTCACAGAACAAGGTTCTGCAGCCAGGACTTGTGTTTGTCATTTAACATGCAACAGAGAAAATGGAGATAATAAACAGAGAAAAAAAAAGGCTGCAAGAAGAACTCAGAACCTCAAAACCAAAAGATATTGACAGCAGGGAAACACAAGATTGCAAACACAAGATCGCTTGATGGTGATGTGGACTGCACTGATACAGGAGGAGTGAGAGAATGTGATGGCATCTTGGTTAGACTGATAAAGGAGGAATCAAAAAGAGAAAAAGCTGAGAAACCTTCATGCCTTGCTTAAATTTGCTGTGAAGTTTCAAAGTATAGGAATGGTTTCCAGCGCATGTCGTCCTGATTGCACTGATCAGTTTAATTGCAGGGCTTCCTCTCAGTGGAGTCCACCCATCACTCCAACCTCCTCTGTTCCTCTTGGAGCTGAGATCTCCACATGTATCAATCACACATGCAACACATATCCAGGTTTTGGAGCTAAAGAACAAGTGCTTAACCATTTTTGCCATACAGTTTCTCCTTCCAAACCTACAGTTGTGATCTTATTTTTTAAGATTTGTTTTTTATTTTTCAGTGTTTCTGAGAATTACCAGAACTACACTGTGAAGAAAAGCACCTCTTGAATTTACCCACTGCAGGAAAATGGCAGCATTTGCAGAAGCCTCAGTCTTGACATAAGAGTATGATGTGATGCTTCTCAGGTCAATATTTGCCCTGTTTGTGAATCTCAGCAGGAGTCCACAGAAGTGGCCATTATGAGGGTGATTCCAGGTGCAAACATCTGTCTGGTTCACACTAATAGAGCGCACTTCATAGTGAGCAAGGAATAATTTTTGGGCAGTCAGGACAATAAGGTACAAAGCAAGATGATAAAGTTTTAAGGAGATCTATTCTTCCAAATTCATTTAGCAGAAAATACACATGTTGTGCAGAGAGTCTGACCAAATACAAACCAAATAATCCATCTGCACTCCTTACATTGCCTCTGCTTGAAGAATCACATTCAGTAAAAGTGTTGAAATGCAGCTAAAGATGTCAAAAACATTTACAGGCTAAACAGATCCCAGCTCAGATAACTCCATTTCAAGCAATCTAAATTCATCCCCATTATCACTTAAGTGAGCATTACCGCTGTTAGCAAACCCTACACAAATATTCAGATTTTTGTTTTTCCTGTCATGCTGAAGGTTATCTCCCCAGTTGCTCTGAAAAATCAGGTGACAACCATTTCCCATGATGCTTTAAGGGCTGTCAAAATGTCCATCAAACTGTCACCTGACCAATCGTTCCCATGGTTCTTTTAGACTTCTCGTATGATAAATTGAAAGGCACTATTATCTGCCTGTTGTGAAGAGGAACTGCTTAGGCTTTGATAAGATATCACCAGTCCCAGGTGAGAGGAGGCTGACAGCACATCAAGACAAGAAAACACATGGAAACAGTGAACACAGGAGCAAAAGGTTTACAAACATCTGTTGTCATTATTTATTACCCCTTTCCTTGGTTTTAGCTCTATCCTTTTTCTCTGTCTGTTTAAAAAGAGACTTTCTTTTCTTCCCAGCCAGTCTTAACTGCTGCTATTTTTAAACCAGTTAGTTGTAGAATGAGAAATATTTAAAATATGAAAGATGTCTTTAATAAAAGGTTGCACTAGCTACCTTTTCTGATACGTGTTGCTTTTACCATCATTATATTTGAAGTTTTATATGATTCTCATGGTGCAATTATGTCATAAGAAAATGAGAAACCCTGTAAGATATGAAGACATTTTAAGCTCCACACTTTTTTCATTGATACCTTGAGACCAATTCACAGGTTTTTTGCTGATATATCAGACCTGTCCTTGTACATGTACCTGAAGTTAGCTGAAGATACCTCAGAATCTAAACAATATGTTGTTATTTATTGTGGGCTGTCAATAAAAAGAAGCTGGTTGCTAACATCACCACCTTGTGTACAAATATTTGTTTGCATGCAATTTTAAATGATTTTAGGCAGTGCTACAATTTCATTAGACAGCACTGCAAAAACCTCCATTGCACGAAAGAACATTTAAATCATTTTATCACTAAAAATATATTTGAGTCCTTCAGGCTTGTTTGACTACAATCTTATGTCCATCTGAGTTAGATTGACAGCAGTCCTCTACACCCTGTGGATAAACCCTATTAACTGGAGTAAGCAGTCAGAAATCCAAAAAACAGGATTTTAGTGGCCATAAATATACCTCCAAAGCTACTAATAAAGGTAAGGTTCATAATTAAAGCACATTCAGCTAATTTCTAAGGCCTCTTTTCTAATTAAAGGCTCTATTGAGAAATAATGGATTATTACATTTTGAGGCACTTTCAACTTCCTCACATTTTGAATATGCACCTGATTTTAAAAGTGAAAGCTCAGTTTATCCACGGCTACAAAGCACCCTGATCAATAAACATGATAAGATGCTTCCTTCATGAGCCAGGTGAAAAAGGTAAAGATAGAGCTACCACTGAACTCCATAATACCAAACTGATTTAGACAGGATGGTTTC
The DNA here is from genome assembly GCA_024734555.1 of Trochalopteron elliotii. NCBI lineage: Eukaryota > Metazoa > Chordata > Aves > Passeriformes > Leiothrichidae > Trochalopteron > Trochalopteron elliotii. The sequence continues at coordinate 1,245,051 of JANPWX010000041.1, forward strand.
TTTTTATCCCTTTTCATGCAGAAAATCAGTTAGTGTCAAATGTGGGAGCCAGAGAAGAAATCAAGAATGAAATAACAGGGCATTTTCTCACTCTGAAATGAAAAATTCTACTGAGCTAAAATATTCTCTCAGTTATTGCTGACCTGTTGGCTCACACAGCAGTGCTCTCTGGGCACTTTTCAATAAGAAAAGCACATGGGCCCTTTCTCCAGGTCATTATAATGGAAAGATGTGGGAATATTGAAAAGAAAGAGATGGTATACACCGAGCAGTTGAGGTGGTGGCTGACTGTTTGGATAATCATGTTACATTAAACTCATATTCCTTCTGTTTTCTCCAATCTTCAAAGGAAGAAGCACCAGTGCAGAGGAGGAAGGGACTTTTCACACAGCATCAGGGAAACAGTGTCACATGTAGAGACTGGGGAGAGGAAACTGCATTCTGCATATGAGAAGCTGATAACTGGGCTGTAGAGGGAAAGCTGGATTTGACTGAGCAACAGCAGGGAAAAAGGGCAGGGCACAGTTACACAGGGCTCAGCACACAGACAGAAGGCTTCAGGGTGGTATAGGACAAAGCTGTTTCAAATACAGGCACAACAGCTGGATGATCTCAAAAGTGGATTTGCACAGCCAGGTAAGATTTCAGGTTAAGTGCTGACGTGTCTAGGAAGCTCCACTGAAGAAGCTAAAATGAACATACTGCTCACTACTGTCAATTTATTGACTATTTTGGTCAATAAATATTTAAGTTTTTATTCTCAATAATCATTTAGCATTGATCCTGCAGTAACAGAACTCCCTGAAAGAAGCAGAAAGTCTTCTGCAAAGAGAGCACTTTTAATTGTTTAGATAATGTGAAAGTCAGCCTTAAGCCGTGGAACCATAAAATACTCTGGCCACTGCATTTTAGATTTTTCTCCATTGATCATTTGGGGTTTGAAGACACAAAGCAAACATATGGAAGACACAAGTCTACAGCTTTATAGTAATAAATTAATTATGTTTACAGTGAAGAATTATTAAAGGAGATTAATGCACAGTTCTTTGTTAATATTTGGTTATACTTTGCTCACAGCTTGTTGTATTTACCTCCTGATGAGGAGTTTTGTCTGCCCAGACTGTAAATGAACAACAGGACTGTGAAAAAGCATCTGATCTTGAGCAGCTCCATACTTGCTGCCCCATTCACTCTGACAGAGCCCCAGTATTCCAGTCTAACACCTACTTAAATATACAGCCCTTTGCAGTTCCCAACACATGCTTAACAAACCATGAAAAAACATTATCAAATATCTCTTCTATATTTTATCCCCCCTTTAGAAGCTCTTTTAACAAGTACAGGAAGCGTTATCAATATGATAGAAAATGGAACTGATTTGCTTTTCTAATGACAATAACTGCATTTGCCGACACTGTTGACATAGCACAGGTTACTGCCTGGGAGCTGCCAGAATAAAAAAAGGAACTTAAAATAGGAGAGAAATGAGCACTGAGAGGTAGAAGGGCAAGGACTGTAATGATTGAGGAAAGGTTGGCTCAAGTCAGCCTGAGAGACAGGAAGTGGCACAGGAGAGACAGTAAAGGATTGTAGAGGTTGAGTCTTCAGTTATAAGAAAATTTAACGGAACACTTTCTTCAAAGTTCAACCTAAAGCCTTTAGGTGCAGTCACACAGGAATACTCAAAGAACTGAATGTCACCAGGAATTTCCCTAATCTCTGGGTCATTCAGCTTTGTTGAAGGAAGAGGCTGCTTGGCAGTGGAAATACAGAGCTCTCATTGCATTGGATATACTGTGGCCATCACATGTACCAAAAGAGCAGGCCTGGAGCACCCCTCAGTTTGGGGTCCTGTGTCAATGTTGTGTGCTCTAAGAGCAGAATCTGCTCTTTGGAAGAAAGAGCCTTGCAGCTCCCTGCAGCCCAGAGTCCCTCCATGGAGCACCTACCTGAGCCAGGAGGAGACCAACCCTCTTTGTCAGAGGTGATTTCTCAGTGGCTCCAGAGGACAAAGCAGTAGTTTTAACCAAGGGCACAGAGACCAAACCCTGTATCAGTGGGTAACCAGGGGTATAAACTTACAAGATATTAGCTGGGCTTCACTCACTGCTAACCCTTTCATTTTTCTTTTACAGTAAATGCAAAGAAGATTGCTCTTGTCTCCTTGGACAAGAGACTACCTTGACTGACCTCATATTGTAAAGCCTATAGTGTGGTCAGACATCTCGAAACAGCTGGCACACTTTGATTTGGTATCTCCAGTATTTTTCCCAATACCCCACCATGTGAAAACATTTTTATTTTGACAGATCCCTCTGGGTTTACAAAACCTTCTGGACTTCTACAAGACTCTATCTGTGTACAGATAGGATGTGAAAACAGAGTACAGTAGAGTGTCAGCCTTTATCATGGAGGTAGGCCAAAAATCTTGGAGGAGAGACAGTAACACCACTGAAAATATATGAGAATAAGAACTGCCATCCTAAGTAACCTAAACCCCTCAATGTTACTACTTTTGAAAGGCTCTCTCCTTTTGGACCTTGGCCCTGCCTATGTGTACAAGCAAGTGAATGGAGGCAAATGTAATAGGACTACTCATGCATAAAGCTGGTCACATGCATTAACGCTGGCAGGAACAAGGACCTTCTTTTCATACTTACACTAGAGGATAGTAAAAGAAATGCTGCTCAAAGAAATCCATCAACTAATTCAAACTCTAAGCTAGCTACTTCAGAACCTTGTACAATGGCCACACTCAATGGGTCCATTGAAGACCTGGAGACGAAGTAAAAACAGGTTTCTTTCTGAAGAACATTACGGGATCAATATAGTGCTGTGGATATTAGGAAAAGTCACTTTAATAAAAAGGAAATTGCACATAATGTAACAAAACAATTGCTATTTGGAAGGCCCTGAAGAAATGGAACAATGTAATACGATATTTCTTAACTTCATTTCCCATCCATTGCAGAAATCATAACAATAAAGTTTTCTACATAAGCAACTTCATGAGCTGAAAGAAGAGAATGTATAATTCCTTTCCTTGGACTAAGCCAAAAGAAATGAAGAAAAAAATTGATTCTTCTCTGTTAGCCTCCTGTGTAAAATTTTTCTCCTTATCATCTCATCTAGTCATATCTTTCTGCAGTTTGAATTACCCTCTTTTCCTCAATCTGGTAAGGCAGTGAAAGGATGTTTGTTCTGCTAATTAACTTTATTACCCTGATAACTCCCTGCAGCCTTTGACGAAAACAATTACCGTTCCTCCTTTTTTTTTTTTTTCCCCACTGGCAAAAAAAAAGAAGAAAAAAAAGAAAAAAAAAAAAAAAGACGACTATTAATTAGAAACGAGGCCCCGGTCCCTGCCATGTTAGCCTGCCACGTTCTCAGACCCTCGAGCGGGATAGCATTACATTGTCAGTAGTAATTTAGCTCTCATCTGTCTCTGCTAATTATTGTCACATTCATCAAATTCATCAACAAAAGTGCTCTCAGAAGGATTGCATATTTGCAGTTAATACAGCATAAACTGGTATTACCCATCACCACATTTGTGATGATGAGAGGGACACAACTTATTCATCCCTAATTAGAGCAAGCTGGGTAATTAATTATACATTCCGCCTTATTACTTCTGAGTTCCCAGATATTGTTTGTCTAAAAAGGGGGAGAGAGAGGAAGAGAGAGAAGCCTGAAAATTAAAAAAAAAAAAGGGAAAAAAAAAGAAGGGGGGAGAGAGAGAGGAGAGAGAGAGAGAAATGTGTGATGTGTTTTGTCACATGTGCTATGCCATAATTCCCACCTGACAAACTAGCTGAATCAGTAGAAAATTGCAAGTTGTCAGCAGCAGAATAAACTGCTGTAATAGCTGATTAATGATCAACACCTGTGACAGGTGCTACATGGGACTGTAAACTTGGTGTGATTAACAGTCACCGGACGAATAAATATTAGTGACAGTCAGTGGAGAGCGATTTTGTGTGTTTTAACAAATCTCACACATTACAGTTATTGATATTTCCAGTGTAGGCACTTTCTTTTTGGTAATTATCTGACAACACTGGAAGTGTGTTTTAATCCAGCATGTTTGTTTCTCTTCTCTTTATTTCAGAGTTCAAAAATGATGTTTTGACAAGATGACCTCGCAGAGTTCACAACTGCGGACAAATTTAGAAGAGTCACAAATACTTTGTTCCATGTCCAGCTCCTGGCAACACTCCCAAACATTCTTTCAAGGAACTTAAATATACCCATATATAAGCCTACAGAGATAAAAACATAAATATTGTATAATTATATACATTTTTGGAGCTACATTTTTATAGCCTGTAATTCTAAGAGTCAACTCAGTTTTGTTTCTTATGTCAGTGCTGATGACATACACGACTGCTGCAGGAAATCAGTATTTCTTTTATTTTGCCATCAAAGATGCATGAATTTCTTCTGAAGGACAATTTCATTCTCATTAATTTAGACTTAGAAAATTCCTGTTACAATGGGGCATGAAAGTTATCTGTTCATGTGATTGCTCTGTGCTCAGCACAGTAGTATTTAATCAATTCCTAGATACAACTAGAGCTATATCAGGATACTCATCGGATAGCATAAACCACATTTTTCATCTTTGTGCATGGTTACAGATATGCTGATTAGGTAAAATATATATTCTTGTGCAAAAAGACATGTATTAGAAAGTGAAAAGACATGAACATAGACTCAGAGAAGCCAGCAACTGCAGATTTTGCCAGTAATCCAATGTCATTCTCAAACTCTAAACATGATATAACAACATTGTCTTCCTCTACCAAGTCTTTACTGGGCCAAAAAAAAAAAAAAAAAAGAAAATCACAAGTCATGAAGTCATGATTTGTGTTTCTCCCGTGCATGTGAAAGAAATTAATTTTTGGTCAGGTTTAGCTAATACAGCACTCTGTCCATGTAACAGCCCAGCTATGTTAGGTACTTGGTCTGTTGGAAAAATAAAGCTCAGCATTTTTCTCAGAACAACTTTTTGTTATAGCCAGAAGTAATTAAATAAATGTCATTAAATATATCCTACCTGCCAAGATTTACCTGCACATTAGGAGACATGGAAAGGAGTAAAAGGCAAAGAAATTACTGCTTATATAATTTCCTGAAGAGAAGTAATAATACATATCCTTTCCTAGAGCACAAAATATTCCAGTGATTTGAACCTTTAATGGAAAACCCTGAACACATGGAACTGGGCTGTTGCTTCTCCTCTCAGACTCACAGTCCTGCATCCATAACAAGCAACTGGACTTTCTCTTTCCATTCCACGTTTTCTAACAACAGCAGAAAAGCTTTCATTCCTTGGTCTAATTGATTACCAACCTGCTTTTAGGCATGAACTGTTACACAAACTCTTCTTTCAGATGCAGACAACTGTGGGGAAAGGCTTCATAAAAGGGTGGCATTTAGGTCACCTGAGAACCTTCCTGTATGAAACAACTTGCCATGAACTTCCCCATCATTCTTTTACAGGTGAAATAAGGACAGCAGAGGGACTTGGAGAGAAAAGAATATGAGTACTATTTCCACAAGCCCCAATCATTGAATAATAGTTGAAATACATCTAATATTTGTCTTTTAAATAATGAAAAGAAGGTGGAAATGACATCCAGTCTGCTCTTCAGGAAAATATTATTTCTATTTTTTTTATCTCAGTGTGTGTCCTTCTATTCCCCATTTCCATTTATTCCTGCACCAGAAATATAAAAGTGCCAAGCAACCCATTTGCAAAAAAAAAAAAGAAAATGCAGAGAGATGAAAATACATTTTGTGGATAGTAATTCACTAGGTATAATACTTTTGTTTTCTGATTAATCTCCAGTGTAGCAACCTGAAACATAGAAGCACTAGCTTGAAAGCCTTATGCAAAACATATGTAAATTTGTTATGCTTTAGTACAGATACATCTGAATAGGCAGCAGTGCCATGAGCCAACAGCCTCAGAAGGAGGCCAAGCCCACATCCAGATGCCACTGATAGAGAGACACTGTGTGGCATCAATGCTCCCAGCTGCCAGGCTCACCAGGCTTTTATTACAACATTTGACTGCACGAGACCTCCCAAAGCTCTCTACTGATAAATCATAATAACACACAGAAACAATTCCAGTAAGTATAAAAAATCTAACAGCAATAAAAAAAATATCACAAAATAACTATTTTCCTACAAGCAATCGCTATCTGGAAATTGCATTTTCACTTTATTGAACCAAAGAGAGCAAACAAGAGTCTCAAAAAGAATGCTGAATTTAACAACAACTTTTTAGGTGATTTTGCATCTTTCAATACTATATCTTATGAAATTGAATCCATTACCTGTTTCATATGCAGAGACATAAGCTTAGTCTTTAAAAAGAAGGGTGGCTATAAAACTCAAGTGAAGAGATCAATTTGCTGTGGTTTGGAACAATTTCCAATTTGAAAAATATATTAAAAAAAAAAGAAAGAAAATGGAAACTATCAAAAGACAATGGCATAGCAAATTAATCAGGCTTCAGGAGAAATCACTCATTCCCCTGTAAATGATAAATCTTGTTATTTCTCTTCACTTAATATGTTGCAAATCTGATTTAGCAAGTAATTCTCATCCATTCTTTAAAGTAGAACAAGTAAAAAAAAACCTAAGCAAGTTTCACCAGGAGAGCAGCCATTATGAACTATCCGACTCAATTTAAGTAAAATGAATTTGGGATTACAATTCAATATCACTGTCACTCTCACTGTTCAGGCTGTAAATCAATCACAAATCTCAAGAGAGAGATTCTTTTATTTAGCAATACTTCACCAAAATTTTTAGAGTAGCAAATTTCACAAGAGAATTTTAGATTATTCTGTGACCCACAGAACATTCACTATCCAATTTCATATGGAATGTGTGTCTGAAGCAAAAATACCAAATTCGAAAGCAAATCCTTCGTCTTCTAAATCACACAAGAGCAACAAGGAATTACCCCCCAAAATTACAGGGGATCTTGACCCAGATCTACAGTATGTGCAAAGTTCTCCTTTCTTTCACTCCTAAATGTGAAGAAAAACGTTTGTCAGAGAATGCTGGTGTCACAAATCTTAGAAACGAATTAGAATTATTACTTATTTTCTGTAGCACAACAGAGCAAGGATAACCAGCATAAAATCAGAGCAGTATGAGCAAGCATAGCTCTCATTCTCTTTTGTTCATGTCACTGTCCTTGCCACTTCAAAAAAGAAATAAAAATTAATGATTGTTGAACTGTATTCTGGGACATCTTGGCTTTTTGTGCTTCATCCTACACTCTTAACTATGTAATTTCACCAGCATCTCAGCATCTCATCCACACAAGACTTCCAAGATATTAACTTGATTTCTTTGTACAACTCCTTTTCAGAAGTCATTTGCAAAGCATCTGCATCCTCTAAAGGAAGAAAAAAATATGCAATTCACCTGATGAAGATAGAAAATTGTAATTACAGACCATCCAACAATTTTGATAATTTCAGCAAGACAGCTTGCTGAAAACTATGTCTTTTAGCTTAGAAAATCACACAGAGCTGCTCTATAGTGGTGTCTGTAGTGCAGAACTGCACAGGGGAGAATTGGGAAGAAAACCCAGCATTTTTGGGACAGGATCCCCTGTTTGCAAGACTTTACTGATGCTCCTTAAGGGCTGAAACCTCTGCAGGTGGGATCCCACTGGTCCCCTTCATTATTGGTAACAACCTTTCAAGTCCATGTGCACAATGTAGTTCATGCCTTTCGCTTTGCAGAAAATCTGAATGAGTAGATACACCCACACCCCACAGCAAGTAAATATTTCAGGAATATTTGATGCCACCATGGAAAGACAGCTAAGGGAATAGCAGAATAACTTCCGGGGCAGAAATTTGGCCAAAATTCTGAATTTTGAGAGGGTTGCCTACTTTTTCCGCGGGACTTTAAGCATCTAAAACTTCTTGAACAACCTAACATTTTTCATATTGAGAGTAATATTCTTTCCCCAAATGAATAAAAATCTAGGCAGTTAATAGCATTTTTTTTCTATTTGTGATTTTTTTTAATATGAAAATATGATTCCACACAAAATGTTTAATTTAAGGACTCTTAACTGAGTTAAGAGATGAAGTCCAAAGTATTATCTAATTTTGAATGAGTAGTCCTTCCTAAGATAAAATCAGATTTTAGCATGTTTTAGTATTTTTCATGAGATTTTCTGTTTGCACGTGTTGCGTATAACCCTTCAAAGTTGAACACTTGAAGATTTTTAAACAGAAGGATCAGCATTTCTCCCAGATGTCCTTATTAAAGAGATGCAAATATATTTTCTTTAACAGCAGCATTAATTGCTCGACAAGCTTCAGTGTGTCATCATCGGAACATCGTTCAAAAAAAGACTTGCACACATGAAACGCTCCTCGATGGAGTCAGCAGTTGAACATGTGAGGAATAACACAGCAGACAGGGTTTTCATGACATGGCACTGCTGAAATTTCTGGTGACTCCTTGCATGATTACTGAAATGGCAGCTGTGTGTCTCACACTGGGGAAAATACAGGACACAGAAAGTGACCAAAATCTAATCTGTTACCCCAACGTGCACTGGAATAAAGTCACTGACTACGGTGAAGCCATTCTGGACTTTCATCCAGAAAGTTCTCCTGAACAGCAAACAGCCCAAAGAGACAAACATCAACCTCCATGGGATAAATACTCCCCGCATGATACTTTAGTTTTACTTTATAATTCTTTGCACAACCTTTTTTTCAATACCAGGATGAGGAAAACATTGTTTATAAAAAGGGTTTTTCCACAAGTGAGTCATGTTGAGCACTGAAGGAAAAAGTCATCTGGGAGAATGATTAACAGCTTTAAAAAACTAACTTAACCATTACAAATATTGATCCTGCTACCATTTTTATGAAAAGCAGTACGTGAATCGATGGAAGATGAGATAGCCAAAATAAAATAGCACTTATCTGACACACAGTTGGTGTCTAGATTTAGGAGATGAGACACAAACACAAGATTAAATCAAACTGCAAGTTGAGAAAAGGTCCCCTAACAAATCAGTAAGATGAATCAGGCAAAAATACATCTTTTTGCTATTTTAAAGCATGTTCCTCACCTATTCCTTGACTGTAGCACCTTCTTAGAACAACATTTAAATATATAGAAACATAAAATAAAAATAAATAAAAATTCTGTGTGTGCCTACACATTTACACACCTGATCTTCCCCTCCACGAATCCTCTTTGCCAGTAATGCTTTTTTTCCACTTTATTAAACTGTGAGTTGTGCAGGACAAATGTTCTATTCTTTCTCATTACATACTTCTTGAGTAACTGCACTTGGGCTTCATTTTAAACAAGGAATCCTCAAAACTTTGTTGTATAATACTATAAGAATATGGATGCAGTATTTACATAGCTTACCAGATATAGATCCAGTATCAGATTTTAACCCCATTTACAATCACACTATAAAAGGGATGCATGTCAAAGCAAACCAATCTTGCTTGGATTATAATTAGACTCAGCTAATTACTGATCATTTGTTTAAAAGTCACTAATATATACAAACTAGGAAGTTAGATTTTGAATGACAGAATGTTTTAGGATTAAAATTTATAAAGCTTTGTAAACATTAGGAGCCAAATTGTGTCCACTTGGGCAGAAACAGAGGGAGGCCAAGTGGACACACAAAGAAATGGACAGAACAGGGACAGTGGTCCCTGGGCCAGCCCTTGCCCTGCTCTGGGCAGACAGGAGGTAGAAGGAAGTGTTAGAAATCATTCCTTATCAAAGAGAAATCCATTTCTTCTGTCACTTGAGGCTCTTCAAGACCTCCAAATACTCTTTGGGTTTCAGAACCAGTGGATTAGAAACACATTTTGGACTGCATTTCACTGGGTGCTTAATGTTAATGGTTTTCATCTTCATAGGGATTTTTTAAGGCTGCCACAACCATTAACACCACATTTTAAACATACTACTAAGAGCAGATTTACAGGATTTAAAGGAAAGTTCATGTCTATGTACACTTTGCCTAGCAAAATATTGTCTGCAAAATTGGTAGAAAAAATATTCAATTTTAAGTACTAGAATACAACAATTACAGTGTCATATATTTTAACAAATTATTAAACACTTGAAGAAATCCTGGAATGTTTAATTGAAAATATAGATCCACAAATGAGAACCAAAAAAACCCTTATTAAAAAAAAAAATCTGTCTTTATTTTTGAATTCTCTATTTTCTGGAAAAACTTGGAAAGAATCATGCTATATTTTGTTAGATCACTGTTTAATGGCTTGTAGAATTGATTATTTGATTTGAAAGAAGACATAGCTATGTTTAAATCAAGTTCAGCCAATATATGCTTTGTGAACATGACCTAAAGTTGTCTTTTCTGATAGTAACTCCATGTAATGTGAATGAATTCCATGTAATGAATTCCATTATCCATTGACTTGTTAAAGATCAAAACCAAGATGTGAGTAAAAATATTCAGCTGAGGGATACACAAAAAGTCAGCCAAATCACCTGTACCAGTATTTAACTTTATGCAAACAAATTCCAGGTCTTCCCCATGAAAGAACACTCTCATGGGAAGTTTATAAGGATGCTTGAAAGCAAACAAATGAATGACCAGCTGCAGCAGCTCCTCATACTCCAGGCTTCCTAGAAGAAAAGTCAATCTCCTGGGGCATTGAACAGCTCCACAGGGAACAGGCACAAACTCCAGGGAAATCCTTCTCCAGATCCCCAGGCATCCTCAGCCTGGCCTTGGCTTTCATGGCAAGTTCCATCCAGTTCTGCTTGCTGGCTTGATAAATGTCTGGTCCCAGGAAGGGAATTTTATTTAAAAATTCTTACTCTAGTACACCTTGCATCAATCTCACAGTTTTATATAAGAACATATTTAACAGATAGGTGCTTCAGATTTGTTGAAATTTGATGACATTTCCTTACTTGTGATAGGAACATTATAAAATGCTAAGAGATACCATTGCAGGGGTCAGAAATTCACATGAATAGGGAAGAAAATTGAGAAAGAAATTTTTTATTCTTTTATCTGGAGAGACAGAAGGGAGGAAAAGTTTGGATCTGCAGCTAGGTTTCCCAATGATTCATATATGAACAGATCTAAGGATAACAATGATTGCCATGCAAATTTTATATCTTAAAATTAAGATTTGAAAAATACGACAACATAATAATGCAAAATAGGTGATTACTTTGAGTCAACTATTCAATTTGCCCACAATAAAAGGGTACAGCTACACATATCTGAAATACTTTTCTATGTGATTTAGAGAAATAAATAAAATGTAACTTCATAAGCTTTAGTTTTAGCTTTAACTTTGATGAACATGCAATCAGTGCGTATTCCAGATTAATCTTTAAAAGAGTGGGTTTGTTTCTCATTGTCCAGTGGTTAGACCCGCAATAGTTACACAGAAGCGAGTATGGACAATTGGACTTATTTAAAAAATTAGTACTTGGATTTTAGTATTATTCATATTTTTACCATATTATATAAATGAAATTTAAATTATTTATTTATTAAGCTGAGCCACCAAATATTTATTCACATTCTAGCTAAGGGAATCGGTAAAAATGTTAAATATAAAACATATGCAATTTTAAGATGGTATTGTACTTCTGAAACATTTTGGTAAGAATATTAGGAATATCTTCCAATGAAGACCTAACAGTGATGTTTTGAAGAGTGACAATGTGATCAGTCAAGGAATCTGATTTTTGAATTCTTGTCCAAACAAGTCCAATCTACATATCATTATTGCCTTCTAAAAAGAGAATTCAATGGGAGCTATGTCTCTAAAAACTGAAGAACTAAGCAGTAAAAGGTGCTATTCTAAAACTTTTAAATTTTAATGACATACATTATTTTTTCAAGGGAACAGAGTCCACAATTTCATTATTTTTCTTCTTAAACTAGTGAGAAAAAGCTGGTAGGGAGTGGGGCACATATATTAACATGATGTTGGTTTAAAAGGTTATTCTGAACTCAAGTTCAGCTCTTGAGCCACTGAGCAACTCCTGAAGGTGCTGAGTGCACTTCTCATGCTTCAGGAAGCCAAAGGCAGAGGAAGGGGCTGCACAGACTGCATGACCTTTGAAGGCAAAATCGACACCTAACCCAGTTAAAAATTATACTTATTACATTAATTTTGGTTTGAAATCCTCATTATTTAATTTTCCATAGTGCAAAGTTCACAAGTGCTGACAAAATATCTGTATCTCCCCAGCTTCTCTAAGGAGAAAGAGCACAGTACCATCATGCAACATAATTTATGCTAACCCTAAGACAGGGGTACGAGGTAAGGTCTGCCTGGGTCCAGCCATGGCAGGCTTTTTTATGAATATCAGCAGTTCATGAATATAAACAGTTACAGAAAAAATAAAATTTATAAAACCTAGACCTGGGAACAAAAATCTCAGAGATCAACAACTCCAAAAGAATCTAGTGTCGCATTCCTAAGAATGTCAGATTAAACTAACATGTGCCAGTCAATATTGGTACACTGTGACCCTTGACGCCTCCTAAGCAAAACTATTAAGTCCAACATTTTCTCCTGTAAGCACTTATCTGTAAGGATGGCTAACATGTCCTCTAAAGCAGATATTGAAACTGATTGGACAATAGGTAGATACCAGACAGGGGCCTGGGGGCCGACCTCTAGAAATAGGGGGAGAAAATCTTAATCTGCAACACAATGCAGCTCTCTTGAAACCCTATCATTTTCACTTCCCATGTGTCTGCTGCCTGACTGTGAATGGATTTGAAAAGGAATGGTTAGTGCTGAAAATTGGATCAGAGCTAACATTCTCTCATTTTTATCAGCAGCTGCCAAAGGTCATCTGACATAATAGCTGATGAATTCAAGCCCAGTGGATTTCATTTGCAATTTTCAATTTACTGAGGCCTCCAAACCCCACAGTGATAAAAGCTTCCCCTATCGTGGCCTGTCACAAACATCAAGAAACTGCACAAACCCACAAGAAAGAAATAGGAGAAAGCTGTGCATCATCACAGTTACAGATAAGAAGAACAGGAAGAAACAGTATCATGTAGAAAGGTGTGGAGCGGCATGTGTGGTTGAGTTTCTAAATGCCAATTGTAATGAAAAGACTATGAAGAGCAATCAAATAACTTCCACAGAATAACATCATGGTTCCCCTCCCCCCCTTCAGTTTCAAAATTGCCTTCTAATCTCTTGCTTGACATCCTGAAGATAAAAGTGAAAGTGAAAAAAACCCTGTTTATTTAGACATGGAAAGTATTGTACCATTGATATATTTACTGTAGTTTTGATTTACAAATTCCTGCTATTAAGAGACCTACTATCAGAGAAACTGTCAGCACCAAAGAAGGAATGCTTTTGTTTACTGGCAGATGGACTGTAGATCTTTACTTTTGATCCACAGGGAACACAAATGAGTCCATGGGTGCTGGAGGTTTCAGAGTCTACTCATCCACATCCGTACATTCAGAGACTTTTCCATATGTAACTACGTTATTCTAGATCTTTGTCACTAGGAAATTGTAAGAAATTTGCATGGGATCCTGTTCCAAGTGATCAAGGAAAATAACTAAATAAAACCTAAAGCCTTTCATACTGGAAGAAACATCTTTTGCTAAAGGGCCAAGTTGCTCCCATTCTTTGCCTGTCCATGACTACATGACGAAAGAATATGTACAGAATGGAAAACTACTGTTTCACCTGTAAATAATAATAATAATAATAATAATAATAATAATAATAATAATAATAATAATAATAATAATAATAATAGAAATTCCAGACCCTAACCCCCAATTTCAAAGTACTAATTCAATCCTAAGAGCAGCAGCATTTGCAGCTACCATCTACCATGTTTATGACTTTAATTTCAATTCTACTACACACATGTTGCAGTGGTACAAACTCAAGTTTCTCCTTTTGGTAATCTCAACTAAGTCAAATAAACACAAAAAAACAATACTGCCAGCTGGATTCTACTTGGACTCACAGATAAGGATGCAAATAACTCAAAGATGTTTTTCCTGTGAAAAGCCCTTGGTTAGTGCATAACATAAAATCAGAGGAACACCAAGTATAGACATTATACAGTGAATAATGGCACATTATTCTGTGCCTGGAATAGTTCAACTTGTCTTTGGGAAAGTTATAAAGACCCCAGAAAGAGATTTGCTTATGATGATTATCTGTTCATTAGCTGTAGACAAATAAATACCACAGAATAAACTGAACTACAAGGGACCTAGCAGGATCATCAAGTCCATCTTCCTGCCCTGCACAGGCTGTGGTAGTAAGCAGCTCATCTGAGCATTGGCAGGTGAGTTAATCTAACTGTTAATGTCAAAAGAATATTTACAAAGGTATTTTTCCTTATTGATAGTTTCTGTATTATTTCAGGAAGGTGGCGACAAAGAAACCATGCGTAGAGATAGACAGCACTTCCAGGAAGAGGGAGGGAATTGCCAAAGTACTCCACCATGGAGCTGCTTCCTTCAGGTGTGCACAGAGCAGCCACACATTGGAGCAGCACTGAAAAATTTTCTAGCACTATTACTGGCATTTATCTTCAACACCTAAAAATATGATACACTCCTTTCTGCAAATAAAGAGAAGCCCAAATATATTATACTGTAAATAGAATTGTATCTTGGACAGAACAAAAGTGGAAAAGGTGAAATAAGCGTTGTAAAGAAAATGCCATGGTGGTCCAGGGATGAGGGCATGCATTTCAATGGTTTTTTTTTCCAATTCCTTCCTGCCTTCCTCCCTGCTGCTTCCAGACTCCAGTTTATGAGGCAAGCAGACAGTCCTGGCCCTCCCAGGAAAAAAACAAAGCAAAATGCTTTTGAGCTGGAATTGGCTTTTCTTTACAAGACTACCACACACTTGATGCCAACAGATAAATTAATAGCAGGAATTAATACTAATACCAACAGCTTTGTTAGCGTTTACAGTGCCAACAGGGAAAAAACCTTGTTGCATAACCATTCCACTCAGCATTGACTCAAAATGGTCCATACTACATTATAGTCTGCTAACTCTCCTAAAGGGCTGCAAGTCTTCCATGTATCTGTTCAGTCATTAGTCATCTTTTCTACTACTGTAAAGGTCTCTGTGTAAGAATCAAGAAGTCCTGGGATCTAACACTATCCCTGGTATAGGATATATACAGCCTTGGCTAAATCACCTCAGCTGAGAGCTTCAATATGCTCTCTGCAAACTGTGAATAAACTCATCAGTGCAGGAGTAGAATTAATTCTTGAACAACTGATGAAGTCATATAGGGGTTAAGTATCTCTGAGCATTCATTCATGAGCGATTTGTAATGATCACAAGCAGAGGTAGTTTCTGGTTTCTTCTTCTTAGAATTCCTCATGTCTCAAGTTCCAAAATGGCTTCACATCTTTTTTGAAAGCAGGACACAGCTGGCATGAAGATAATTCTTTGGGAAAAAGAGCCCTGTATTGGTGGAGTGAAGTCTCACCTGCTGAGTCTTGGTTAGAGAGAAAAGACAATGAGGGAGAAGACTGAAAATATGCAACTTTATTCATCATCACCAAGTTCTCAGCTGTTAACTGACAAGTTCATACACGAAAGACTAAGCAAAAAGCATTTGACACTGGAAAATCAGATGCTTCTACCATGCAGAATTAGCAAAGATATGTTACAGGAAAGAACGTTATTGGAAGCACTGTTATATATAGAGAGATAAAAATGTGAACATTAGATGACAAGTAGTAAGTTAAAATGTACTTTTCATCATCAGCCATTGTGTTATGACCACGAGCTACAGCTGAGCCGATTAGAACATTTCCTGACATTAAAACAATGTAGATTTGTACATGGCTGAGGAGTTATTAGTCTGGCATAACTGAATGCATTACTCGACAATACAACCAGAGTCTATTTATAGTAATTCCATTTGTATTAGAAAGATCATGTTTAAAGTGATGTGCTTTAATTCACTCTTACATCAACATTTTCATTTTAACCAGCAACTTATTATTTCAAAGCATTTATCATCCTTCTAATTTAAATAAATCTGAAAAAAAATGGAGTTATAATTTGCTTAAATTCTGCTACTTTATAAATATATGGTAAACTTTATTTATGAATAATAATAACTGCTACTACATAGTCTGCAGTGTCATTTCTGTTCATTTCTCATCATCTGAAGATGATCTGCAACATCTGCAAGAAACAATATTAGCTTTAATGGATTTGGAGAAAAATAACAGCTTTGATCATGGTTTAGAAATAATGGAATACAATAAAACAGGTCCAGACCAGATGATCCAACGATCATCTCAGCATCCTTACTTCTTAATGAAGCAAATGACAACTGCAAAACTCTGGTAGGATCTGGCCCTGGGCACTTACAAACGTGCTGTGGAAAGTCAGTCTGACTTCAGCAGAGTGAAATTGGAAAGAAAACAATTTTCCTGCACCTCTCTCTTGTGAGATTCAATTATCAGTGTCTGATCTTGTAAGGCATCAAGCACCCTCCTGTGAGGTCCTCCAATCCCACTGAAATCATCACAGGGAGCTGAGGGTACTCACGGCCAGGCAGGACTGGACCCTAAGGGAGCAGGGAGCCACATGTGGGCATGGGCTGGCCTGAGCCAACCATCACTGAACAGTGAGGCCAGAGAGATCCAGGATCTGGGATTGTATGGAAAATGCTCCATGGCTGGGGAATGTGTGTTATAGTAAAATTTAGGCTGTCTCTGTCACTGCTTCTTTTACTGTTATCATGGCAATATAGTTCTATCTTATAACTCAGGGCTCTCTCCTTCAACCCCCGAGTGGAAAATGGCATTGGAAAAATGAGTTTAGCTGCCTCAGTTTAGCCCTTCTATCAGAGAACACATCAGAAAAATGTGCACAAATCATCTCTTACAATTCACAGATGCATTTCATGATCTGTTCCTCTTCCCCAGCAAACAGGAAGAACAAGACCACAACACAGCCTTCATAACAGCCTTTAACTGGACTTTGGTATTACTTGATATTTGATACTAATGTTTCAGTAATAACACACTATGCTAAAATTAAATACATGTTCTGCACCATATCTCCAGCCTTGAAGAAAAAATGCTGCTGGATGCATGACCCATATCAATACTCCAATTAATTTTAGGAATGAAATTAATGTGTGCTATTGTTCACAACACTGGCTTTAGAAATGACAAACCTCCAGCTGACAAACTTGAAAATGTTACTGTCTCACCTAATTAATAATGCTTATCTAAAGTAAACTACACCAGTTTCTTTAAATCCAGTTTAAAAATTACTTGAGAGGCAAGACTGAATGCAGGCAAATATGACTCAGTGTAGGAGGTTTTCCAGTTTTCTCTGTAATAATTTGAATAAATTCTCTGTAATAATTTGAATTTAACAGTACATATATTCTAAGTATAAGGCAATACAGTTTAGATCAGTTTTATGAAATACTCAGTTTTTGAGTATACAACATTGTTATTTACCTGTGAAGTTTGGCAAGACAAAAATAGCATACCAAATTATAAGCAGAATTAAAAATTATATACTGTAATTTATCAAGGAAAACCCCTATTATTTTCATTTTTCTTCACTATTTCAGTTTTATCTTGTAATATTTTACTATATCCTTGTATGTATTGTGTTAAACATCAAAAAGTAAATAAGCAATAATTTCTCAAAAAGTCTTCCTCGCTATTTCAATATACTTCTTTTAATGCTGTCAAAAATGGTAATTTCACATAATGTAGAGTCCCTTCTCGAGCCACATCTTGAAGACAAAATATCGACTAGAGTTGCCTTATTTCCATATTGGTTATATCAATAAAAGTGTAGCAACTTCTCAAATACATGTGATTCATAGTTTTAGTAAATAATTATATTTCATATTATTAACCAATAATATTTCATAACACTTCACAGAAGTGGAGAATATAAAAAATGTACTGATGAGGAAACTGAGCCTTGAAGGAGTATAAAGTGTTCAGTAGTACTCTATAAATTTTTAACTGTAAAGTCTAAAAAGTAACAAACTAGTGTATGATTAACCTATCCTTCTTCCAAATCACAATTATAGCAGAAAATTTTAATGAGAAAACCCAGTTATATTTTTTCCCACCAATATAATTCTTTTCTATTACTAAAGTTTTGCTGGAATGAAAACAGCTAGATTAAGACTATAGCAAATGATTCACATCTCTTAATGCTCAACAAAATTTAGCCCTTGTGAGAAATCCATATATCTTAATGGGGGCAACATTAATTTTTCATTTAACAAAGCTTTTTTATCACTTATGGAAAAAATTAGACTATCAGGATTTATAATAAGACAAAAATTTAGGGTCTCTTTTCCCTTTATAGACCCTTGAGGGATTTGTTTGTAAAAAGAAAGTGAGATGTTCTTGATGAAATCTAGTGGAAACCTCTAAATTTCCTTTGGATTTTCTTTTTACCTATTTTTTATTTAAGGTTCAATTATTATGATTATTTCAAAATCTATAAGCCTTTAGTTTCTATTTTACCTCACCATAACAGTAAATGGTAAAGTAACAAAAAAATTAAAACACTGCAAGTACCTTTGAAATTTTTTGTTCCAACCCTAACCATGAGATTTTGAAATCATTGAAACACTGAAAGAGTATACAAGATCTCACAGGGGTTATTAATACAAATTTTAAGTTCATTTAATTTCCTATTGTCTACTATTATGTGAATCATGATGTGACAATCACCACTATAGATATGACAGACAGAAAACTTTTTTAACAGTCAGTTCCCAAGAGTTCAAAATGTAGGGAAATGCCAATGTGAAGATTATCCAGTTAATTCAGTGAAACAATAAAGGACCATGACATTACCTTCTAAGTGTACCAAGACATATTGTAAAATGCTGACTATTAGCACCTGAATGAAATACAAGAAAAGTTGTTTAGAAAAGGTGAAAAAAGCCACTGTATCCTGGAAGTGGCACATCTATTTTGTTTATCTGTGTTCATATTGCTGACATGAAGCACATGTCATTGTACCTATACATAATTGCATAAATCCTGAAAAACTACTACTAACCTTATAATCATGATATTTAAACATTACAGCTGCTTTCTCATTCCCACAATATAATGACTAACTGCCACTAACAACTGATCATTATCATGAGACTGGGGCAGCTACAGCCATGAATCCAATTCAAGAGTGCCCAAAGAGGGTAAAGTCCTAATCTTATTGAAATTAATAGAAATAAATCAGGGAAATTAGTCTCAGTGGCAAGAATGGAGTTAAAAGTACTAAAGATGCAAAGGAGGACTTCCTAAATACCTAGTGTGGGTCAAAGGATGATGGCCCAGTGACAAAAAGGGGAAAAGTTTCCTTCTCTTTGAAAAAATGAAGTTGGCCAGAGCAGTTCAGGATTCTTTTTACCCAAGCAATACTAAACTCTGCAGTATGAATCAGATCCTCAGGAGGTGAAGACAAAAACTGGCCACATTTTGATGGCTGTAGAGCTTGGGTTTTTCAAAAGAGCTAAACCACAACAGATAAATGATGAACAAAATCTGAAATGTAATTAACCAATTCATGGCTAAGTGTCCCTTTGAACACCAGTCTGAGGAGTCTGCCATCAATCACATTTTAGGCTCCACTTGTCTTTGCCAGAATTGAAACTGTTTCCCGAAGTTTACCCACAGCTGTTGAAGATAGATGTCAAATCAGTTTTAGGAGCATCCTGCCAAATGGTGGAAGCTCACAGGATGTCCTCTCAGAAATATCCTTGTACTCTCGCCTTGCTCCTCAACTTCTGCCTGCATCTTGAGCACAGCAGCCTCAGGATGACCCAACATATCCTTAGGTACATCTCTTCATTCATGAAGAGAATTTTTTTTCTAGCATATCTTCTCAAAACAGTCCATCAGAGAAAGTGATCTTTACTGTAGGAAACCACTTTTGAGTACTGATTTGAACATGTTAAGACTCTATCTACTTTCCTATTTGTCACCACTGACAAAGTACAATGCCTGGCACAGAACAGTGACAGGAGACCTGACATCCTTCTTGAATCTGCATCTACCCTCTTTGTCCCATGGAGTAGTGACCTATTGCAACGAGGATCTTGGAAATAAAAGCTTACTTATAAATCCGTTTCTCTAAGAGCATGGAATTCTAAGAGCCTTGATTCTGCATTTCATTAGTCAGCTTTACTTATTCATTTCATGGAAAATATAGCCTATTTTGGTTTAACTTTTTCTCTGTCATCTCCCTTTAAAGATATGCTACATATAATGTTTATCTTTGATCAGACTTATTCAGCAGATAGTAACAGCTTTTGTTTTCAAAAAGTGACCAGAGAATTGGTTTTCTATCAAGTGTGTAGTTAAGACACCTCATACAGCTCTGTTTTTCTGTACTTCTCTCATTCTCTGCCAACTGGTACCTCAGCCTTATTGGTATCCAATAATAAGCCCGATTACAGCTAGCCCTAGGAGACATGACAAAAAGAGAGTCCTCATCTTGCATTAATTGCTCGTATTGAAACTATGCCACATCTCTCGAAGCTAGATGTTGCTTAGTATCCCTTTGATATGATAATGACATGCTTCTTAGCAGATGAATATGCAAATTAAAAGCAGTAATTTGGTGGCATGCACCTGCTGACACTGCACTACTATGCTTATGTGCTCCTCTGTAACACTGCAGCTACACAAAAGCATCACAGAGGTAAAATTAAATTCTAATGTCGTATATATTAAACAGATGCTTCCACTTTTCTTTGTATATCTACTTTTTACAGAATTTGCTATTGGAATCTCAGTTCTCCCTACATGCAATTAGTGGACATTTATGTGTCATACACAGAAATGTACTTGGAGCTATTTAAGGGCTCTGTTTTTAAAGAAATGGTTTACATGAACTGCACTCTCAAAGAGGGCTTTTTTTTTTCTCTTCATAGCAGAGAGGCAGAGGATTTTAATCTTGATGCACAAAAGACCTTCATTCATAAAAGAAATGCATACTTGAGCATGGCAGCTTGCAACAGAAAATTTCTGTGGTAAAGATACTGCAGAGTATACACTTATCCAAACTTTCTGATACTGATTATGAAAATTTTCCAATAGGTTCTGTGAATTGAATGTGTGTGTTAATCACACGGAGCCAGATCTGCCCTCAGGTGTGTCCTTGAAGGTCTTTTATAAATGAGTAAGGTGTTGAGTGTGAAAGCAGACTTTGGTTCCATATTGCCAAGATGCTCAGAATCCCTGTGAGGCTGATGGTGCCAACAGGCTTGGTCCAGGAGGGCACAGGTACCAATGCTGGACCACCCAACTCCTGCTAAAAATGCTTATTATTCCCTGGAGATGGGCTAAGTGACCCATTGGAGCAGTCTGTAAGAGAACAAATCCTCATTTCCAAATATAATAAACTATGACTGCTCTGATGTTATCAAGCTCAGTGGAGTCTATTTACAAGCAGGCAACAGAAGGAAGTGAACTGGTATTTCATAGGATTGTAAGAGATTAGAGGAGATTAAGAAAAATTCTTTTATTTGTAAATTTATATAACTCAGGAAATACCTATGGTGCATTTTCCAAAAAAGACATGAAACACATAACCATGTTTTGATAAACTAGGAAACTTCGGTTTTCAGAGGATTCTTAGCTCTTAACTGAGTGCCTCCACAGGTGAAGGTCTGAATTTCTCAACAGTTCTCTGTGTCAGAGGCAGGCTGTGAGTCTGTGCCTGTTTTCAGGCAAGGAGCAGCCCATATCTCATGGCTGTCCTTTACTCTATGCCATGGAATGGCCATTTGGATGTGGAAAAGCCTCCCTGCCTCTTTGAAGGAGAACAGTTTGATCACAGAAAAGATGTTTTTTCTCTTGGTTATATTTTATTGCCAAAAAAATAAAAAAGGATGAATTTATGACAAAGCATGTGACTTATTAAAAGTCAGTACAATTTTACTCCCTTCACTCAAGTCCAGACTTTACTGCAACCTATTTTCCTACTCACCCTACAATTTGAGTTTTCAATGTAATATATGCTATATTAAAAAATAAATAACTTTACTTGATCTCTCCTGTTAGTGACAACTTCTCTTTCAAGCATATAATACATATATTAGTTTCTTTTGAATAGGACTGTGAGAAAGATTCAAAATATGAGGAATTTAAACAGGTAGAATTCGAGTGCTTGAAAATCACTCAGTAAAAGACAGAGTTACAAAATCAGTGGTTTTTACACACATAAGGATGGTGGAAACAGTGCTGACCCTGCCAGAGCTCTTATGTCAGTCCTGGGTTGATCCCTGGGTAATGGGTTCCTCTCTTCACACCCCATGAGGAGAGAAGATATTGCTGATGGATATCTTTGATGAACAATAGAAGAAGACAAACTCACTTCAAGTAATGCAGTTCATGGAGAAATAAAAGTGAGATAGAAAGGAATTTATGTTAAAATAGATTTAAAATATGGATGCGTTAAAAATATTTAAAAGGAACAGATGTGTTACTTCTTTCTTTACATTTTTGGGAGTATTACATGGTACAGCCTTACCTACACCATGTGAAGGGGATTTCTGCTGATGGCCACTGCATAGGAGTTCTGCACTATCCTATCAAACAGTCATTGCTGACCATTATGTTTCTTTGCTATTTACTCATAATTTTCTCAGGTTTCATTTCCAAAGTTGTCTCTCACAATGAATATTCATTAATGAATCATCTTTCTTGCTATATTTAAACTAATACCTTTTTCAGCAAAACTCTATTCTTCTTGAGATTTATTTAGATCTACAGCATATTTATCTACTGCATTCTACTGGTTCATTCTACCTTGTCATGGTAGTCTTAATTTTCTTTCAAAATATTGAATTTTTACCTCATCTTCAAATAACACTGAAGTACTTCTTCAGGGTCTTAAAGGAAATTCCATCTTGTTCAGTCTTTACTCCCTGTTTCCTTATGATAATGCTGACTAATAATCTGTGTCAAGCAATTTTCAAACCATATTAAATATTCTGGATTATTAAATTCTGAAGAGAAAATTCAGTGACAAAAAACTCCATGCACAAAAACTTGTGTCACCCATCAAGTCTGTAACTACAACTTTTTTCCTGTTAAAATAGCGTATCTTTATCAAAGTTGAATGGGCTTTGTCTCAAAGAAGGAAACCCCCATCCCCAACACACACAAAAAACCCCCCCAAAAACAAAACACACCAACAAAAAACCCCAAAACACACACACACACACACACACACACCAAAAAAAAAAAAAAGAAAAAAAAAAAGAAAAAGGCATTTAGACAAAGCAAATCAAAATAAAAAAAAAAATAGGAAAAGTCTCTGAATGTTCAGCAGTTTTCACCTTTCACCATCTTTCCCAGTGATGGTTCTTTACTTTTTTTCTAAAATTGGCTTATCCTACTCCTTCCCTTCTACCAGAAATGTGCAAATAGTGGTTCATATATATACACACACTCAGATGTTTATACACATTCCCACAGCAGTTGTGTTGTAGTTATCCCTTACTATATTTTCAGTATGTGTTTGGATCTGTTTTGCCCAGAAGATGTTATTGCATCACTTCTTGCTTCCCAAATATCCACTTGTACTCTTAAAGCACTCCAATTTGTATCCTTTAACAGATTTATAATTCCATTTATAGAGCACATGCCATTTCCTCAGCAGCAGGGGGCATTAGAATTAACAGAAACAATAACTAAACCAAATACATCATTAAGCCAAGGAAAGGCTTCAATAAAAACACTGAATTTATATTTAACATTTCAGCATAATTAGAACAGAGACATGAGGGCAGAATCCTCATCCCCAAAGCTTCAGAAATCATTAATGACAACATTCCTTATGGATATACCACTTGAAGCAGAATCTCCACTACACTGAGCATTTAAAGATCCTCTGGGAGGTTTAAATTTGGATCCAGTGGCACCCAAGATGAAGTGACCCCCAGAATCAAAAGTTTTCATACTGATAATTTGTCAGCAAAATAAATCTCATAGAGTGTCTTAGGCAATCAGCTTCCATGACAAGGAGGAAAAAACCAGACCTGGGACACGGTCACAGAGTGAACCAAGTCTGCTGCTAAACAAAATCAATGCCAGGCTCAAGCAGCTACTGCTGGAAGCCTTCAGAACACTGTTGTAAAATCTGTAAAATTCCCTGAGACCTCAGTTATATCCTGCTGCCAGGGGCTCAGGTTCCAAGATAAAACACAAAACACTGTAGCAGTGAATCTAAGAGTGAAAAAGGCCTCTTGCCATACTGGGGCATAAGGCTGGCGAGGATCGTACTGGACACAAAAATTAAGAAGAGAGTTTTCTTCCCCACAGTCACCTAACAGCCTAAAGTAAAGCAACAAAACCTTTGTTTATAAATCAGAACACTTTCTTAGGTGAATTGTTTTGAAGATGTCCCTCAAAATGTTTATAATTTCCCTGGGCTCATCTGCAGGGGCAAAGTACACAATTTCATGTGCTTGGAGACATTTAAGCAGGATAACCATGGGCTCCTTTCAACCAGTATTGGAATTTCACATTAAGCAAGAGCAACTTCAAAATATTCACATGACTGCAGTAGAAACAGCTTATGTTACTCAAGAAATCAATCTTAAGAGACTAAGAGCCTTGCAATGTAATAACACTACTTGGTTTCAGCCCCTTCTCTGTAGATCTTTTTTGCAGTAAAATGAAAACAGTAAGAATGTCAGATTGCCATTATCTGTCAGGAATTTGAGCAGGAAAACAAAACAGGTTTAGTACAATGACGAACAGTTGTGACAAATCATCAGCATTTTCTCTAGATCCTCATCTCAAAGCAGTTTCATATTTCATCTTTAGACTCTGCATTCCCTCTTACAGGAAGCAAAAAAACCACCCCGTATTTTACACTATGTTACATTTACACAATTTAAATCTCACCTCTCCATAAGAAGTGAAAATGTTTCAATTTTTTTGTACACCTAAATCTGACACCAAAGTCTTTGGTTCAAAGTAATTTGTACTGGTAATTACCAATGATTTATTTTACAGTAGGGCTTAAAGTTTCAGCCACATCATGCTACCTTTGACCTCCAACCTGAACATTGAAATGACAGGAGAACAGGTAGGGATTGTTGTAAAGTCCAGCTGTCCAAAACCTGAGCATCAGAGGGGCAGCTTGCAATTTAATGGAAGAAAAGGTGTACAACTTCAACTTTTCCTAGTAAGAAAATAGATTTAAATAAGTATTCCTTTTCCCCCTTTGTTTTTTTACTCTCTATTGACAAAAAATATCACTTCAAGAGGTGCATTTGCCTCTGCTAATTTTTTTTCCTTAAATAGCAGTCTAGTGGGATTTGTGGGATTCTGGTTCCAATGAATCCTTCAGTGTTTTAGGCATGAGTCCACACTGCAGTGCAATCACTTACAAACAATTCCCTCAGACAAGTCTGTGGTCCTGCACTGAATACCAGTGTCAGGCACCCCTTATTTCTCCCACTCTCTGGGCAGAAAGGTCATAGTCTAAACAAAGTTACCTTTCCAGTCAGCCTGGGAGTTTAAGAGCTAGGCTTCAGTAGAAAGTTCCATAGGGAATAGTTGGGATCTCTGGACCTTCTGCCGAAGAGCTTTGGGTAAAATGTGACAAAAATATGTTTTTACATACTTATAGAGCAGAAGAAACAACCTGTACTCTCCATTGCTTGACAAGGATAAGTACTAGCCTTACCAAGCGAATAATGCTGCTCAATTAACTTCTGAACTTCCCCTCTCAGAAACAGTAGGGAAGATTGGTTTTCTTATGCTTATACTTTAGAAAACTCAATATTGTTCAAAATGTTTTCACAAGGAATTAGGTTACTTTTAGGTTTATCTATATCTAACCAAGTTCTGAATGCAAAACATTCTAAAATGTCACATTAAATCTTTCATTTAGCAAAACACAGAAAAATCTGCTACAATTGAACTTTTAGATATTGCAAACATACGCAGGTCCTAGACCTGATCTCTCTCTTTCTATGTATATTCAAGTAATAAAAATGTCCATATTTATCAACACAGAAGAAGCTTCTTTTACATAAACCATGCTTAAGTGAGAGAAGAATTTAGGCCTCATGTTTTTATTCTTGCAGCTGTTATACTGAATAGTATTTCCCCATGTCACACAGACAGGACATGTATTTTCCATGTAAACATATGTAAAGCCATTGTGGGTGCAGACCCTCGATTTAGAAATATTAGTATCTTAATAAGTAACCATACTGATGAAGACAAAGTTTATAATAGTAAAACATACTGCATGAACACCATTAAACATCAATTAATGTAAACAGCTTAGTCTCAGAGCTGTCACAGAATCCCTGAATGCACAATGACACAGTGTTACTAATTCACTGTCAGTACAAAGCTGTGTACAAATAATCCTCCAGGCTATTTCTTACTGAAAAAAATGAGAGCAAAAAGTGTGTGACCACTCAGTTGACAGTAGAGTGTTTGTCCAACATTATGGCAGATTCTTATTCATCTTTCCTTCTTCTTTTTTTTTGGCACTCTCTGCTCAAACTAATTGATGGTGGTTCCACTGAAATATCATAGCCTTGTGATTCCTTCTCAGATTTACTGACCTTTTTTAGCTCTGGGTTTAACATTTTAAAGAGGAAAAAATTAGACAAACATCCTTCACAGTTTAGCCCACCCACACATCCCTGGGCCAACAATTCTTCAAGTGTGTGGGTTCACCACACATGAGCTCCACCTGACTGATTTTTACCTGGTGCGTGACCTTCAATTGAAAATTCCAACAGCATGCAACTTGTCTTTGGCAAATGAATTGTAAGTACGCCAGCTGCCAGATGTCTTCATTTTAAAACACCTTCAAAACTGCTTTCTGGCATTGATCCATAGGCAAAACAAGCTAAGCTGTCGCTGTAATTTCTATTCTGCCTGCAGAAAGGGGAGGAAACGTAAGATGTGTTGCTTTACATCTCTAAGAACGGTACAAGGCAGTGGGAAAAAAACCAACAACAACTCATTACTGATGCGACACATTTTCGGGAAGAGTTTTTCCAGTACACAGAGCATATCCAAAATTTACATAAATATTCACCCTAATGAAATACTCGTTTGAAGTAACATAGCTCTGAACAAAAGGATTGCCTTTGTACCATGGAAATGAACGCCTGTGTCTCCAAATGTGAAGTAGCCAACATATTTTGCCTAGGGTTTACAAAAACTGTTTGGCAAAGGCACTGGAAGGTAGAGGTCTTAATTAAATCAGTGCACAAGACCTGGGACCACATGTTTTCGATTACTTTTGTTCTTTTCTGCTTTCTGGCTGTTTCCTTTCAGAATCTGAAATTCATCCCAGGGACATGAGAAGTTTCTGTGTTGTCGGCACGTCTTTCGAACAAACCTGCACACACTTGTTTTTACTTGGCACCATACCAAACACATTCTCCTGTCACAAAAAGTGACAATTTCCATTCACTTTCCTTCAAATACCTAGATTCACCATATTCCATGTGTTGGCTCACCCACACTAATCCTGAGCCTAAAATGAGTCAGAATCACTCCTTTTAGCAACAAATAAAAGACCTCTTCCTACATATAACACCTCCACTTTCTGCCATCAGACTATTAACTACTAGCTCACTTATCAGCTGTGCAATCACACAGCTATAATTCTGTATGTTGCTACAAGCAGAAAAGCCAAGCCAAAAAGTGAAGACACTGTAGAAGCCTCACACTTGGAAAGTGATGCTTTATATGGTAATTAACAGCCCTGACTGCCACATCTCCCAGTGCATTTTTTTAAGGAGCCTACTACATGAGAAGGCTGGGTCCTGGCTGGCATTGTGTAGGAAACTGCTTTGATACATACAACAAGGATCTGCCATCTACAGCTGACAAAAGAGGAGTGCACAGAAACACAATCAGAAGAAGAGGCTCAGAAATCCCATCCTGTGAAGTTGGAGAGAAGCTATTTACAGTAACTAGTCTGAGCTCCCTAGTTCATATACATACACTGTCATGTGCCTGAGCTCTGGGCAGAGGTCACTGCCTGCTAATATTACCAGAGCAAACACTGTCAGTACACAGATCTACTACAATGGCATAGAAATGATAGAATAGATCTGTCATGCCTGAGTTTTCCTTCAGTCATAAAGTTTCAGATATGACAAGCTAAAAGAAAACCAAACCAAATTAAAACCCCAAACCAAAACCAAAAGGACAGGCTATGGAATTCTGTGCGCACTACACCTTGAAACACTTCAGGTATTGCAGAATAAAAATCTTCTTTTTCACAGTTTATTGATCTATTGAATGCACATATTATGTATGAGGATCCCAAAGCAACAGCTAATCCAATTGATTATATTTTTTATTGAACATATTATTAAAACCAGAGCTTAGAGACAGTGTCTAATACCTCAGAATAAAAAACAGTGTTTCAGAATGACTGCCTGAAACACATGGCACCACTGGGAACCAAAACTACCTTAGGCACAAAGAATCCAAAATAAGATGTGACAAGTATTTCTCTGGCTTCTCAAGGGATCAGAAAGTGCAGATAGACCAAGAAGTGGCTAAACAGGCATTTTCCAGCTGCTAGCTATCATAAAAAATACACATAGAAAGAAAGAAAAATAATTTTAAAAAAAACCCTCAGACTTTTATTTTCAGTTTGAGTTGCAGAAGTTTTCTAGTCACTGTAATCTAAAAGTCCACCATGTGATGGTTTCCCTCTTACAGTGTCCTTAAATAACTGTCTAGCTCTTCTGAAGGATGAGGCCATAGGTACTCTGGAATGGAAACTGGTATATGATATTCTGTATCAGATCTCCTAAGATTTGCTGCACCGAGGATCTATGGGATCTACAAATCACCTATTGATTCCAAAATATTATCATGCATTTATATCTCCTTTTCTGAACACGTGAGCATTGACCTTCCCTGCCAAGCCATCCTTCATGATAGTTGACAGGTACAGAAAGAAAATAAAAGGCAAGAGGCCATTTATAGACGTGTGTTTTTACACTTTTTTCTCAAAATACACCATTCTGCTATAAATATCTATAGGAACTGGTAGCAGTGCTGAACTCCTAGTAGAACTTCTACAGCATCTGCCTTTTAAGAGGCAGAAAAAAATACTTGTAAGTCCAGGTGGTAGTTTTGGTGATCATTTTTGAATATTTTGAATATTGATCATTGTGAATATCTTCTGGATGAACAAACTGTATTACATTAAATCCAGCTCTGTGGCCATGCTCTGTTCTCTCCAGAATTTGGGGAAAGCCCGTCTTTCTTGACTGAGATGAAAACTCAACGCTGTCACTCTAATACTCAGAAGTATAGGCCCCTCCAGAGGGCCATTTCCCATTCCCTGGGAAAATGTGAACGGTGCAGGTGAAACAAGAACTCCGTGGCCACAACTGCTGATGTGTCAGGAAGAGCAACATCACTTGCTTCCTTGAGTGCCATGCAGACTGGGCTGGGACTGTGAAAGAGAATTCCCCATGACTTTAGTTGATACCTTGTCTGTGAGGGTGGTGACCTTCCCACAAAATGTATAACTGGTCATCCTAAACTATGAAATTTTTGATCAGTACAAGCTCTTTTCTTTTATCTTTTACTCTGCTAGGTTTGATTATCTTCTACAGTTACTGCTAGAAAGACCGGGATCAGGCAGATGCCAGTGATTTTTGGTGCTTCTCATGATCTCATCTGAGGCGATGGCCAACTCCATTTGGCTAATTACAAGTCCTACAAGTGGGTCCATAACTGTTTTTTCTCTGTCATCAAAGTCACTTTCCCTGGAAGCAGAATAGAGAAGGTCCGCTATGGCTCATGCTGCTTCTTTGATTTGTACAGAGAGACAGCCCACAGAAGATCCTGGACTCCTCTGGATATTATGGGTTATCTGAAGAAGTCATTGTCTTGTTCAAGGAGAGAATGGCTGCCAGAAACCTTAAACACTGGTCTGGTCTTCACATACTCTTCACCCTGCCACTGCTAACCTCAGGTCTCCTGACAAAAGCAGGATCGTATGTGTGTAGGTCCCTACTGACAGATGTTCACCTAACATGTGAAGCAGCTTGTAATGGTGACTTGACAAATCTCCAGGTAAACTATTTCAGTGTCTTTTCTCCCTAACTGCTAGAAAGGTCCTCTTTCTTTCTAATCTTCTTCTGCTAAGAAACTTTCTTGCTGTAGTTCATGATTTCTTATTTTTGTTTTTTTCAGTGACAAGCAGAGCAGAACAGATGTTTCACCACTTGCTGAATACAATCCTTTTTACTGTTTTTCTCACAACAGCATGACATCATTCAGTCTGCAAACCATCACACCCACCACCTCATTTGCTGAAAAACTTCTGTCTAACTTTAAGAAAAATAAAAATTTAAAGCCCTGTTACATCAACGCCTATTTAACACCCTGGATCCAGCCATGGTGCCCAAAGAAAGGCTGAACACTAAGAAAAGAGGAAAATGGCTCATTGGATGTGTTGACCCCACTTATTTTCTGAGACTAATAGGGAGATGGGGACAAATGAGAATAGCTTTTTTCAAAAACATGATTTTTGTGCAAAAGAAGGATAGCAAATGCAAAAGACAATATAGAGTTATTCTTATAGGCACTAAGAACTGTTCAGGGTCTTGCAGGAGAAGAACAGAAATGCCACAAGCCAGCACAGTGCCACCAGTTCTGAACAGCTGAAAACACAATGTCATTCTTTTTCTCTTGGTTTAAAACAGCCTTCAGTGATCACAGTCATATCAAGTAGTATAATAGTAAATAATGAATGACAATTGAACTTCAGAAAAATACAATAATTGATTTTAAAGCCACATATAACAAACTAGAGGGAAAATTCACATATTTCTTCTGACCTGTTACTTGCATTCAAGACATAGAATTTATTTGAATACAAGATATTTCAGTTTTAAAGTTCAGTATGGGACATGGTCCAGCTTGTTTCTAATTAAGTCACTCTGATGGCTAATTATTTCTTATCTTAAAAATTGGTATCTCATTTCCAGACTGAATTTGGCATGTCAGCATCCCTCCACTGGATCCTGTTATGCCTTTTTTCTGCTGGATTAAAGGGCTGCTTACTATCAGAAATCTCTTCTTCAGAAAGCAACGATTAAATCCAGATGTGCTGAAGTACTGAGCTTTGCTCAGGACCTGAACACTCAACTGCATTTATGTAGCCACACCTACTGTCAAAGCCATCAATATTTTATCTATGTACGTGTAGAGGAGCAAGAGGAGGAAAACTCGGAAGTCAGTTTTATTGTGCGTGCTCCCAAAGCAGTGTAAAACAAGAGTATCACATAAATAGGTCAGAAATTCTGAATTATGTTTTCCCATTCCTTCTCTAACCCTGTATCTGGATGACCACATTATGTCTAAATCAGATTCAAAATTCTCAGCAGAAAAGTTGAAGTGATAAATGCTACTTGCAGAGGAAAAAACACGCTTGCTGACAGTTTCTCACAGTATGTAGCAACTGTAGGGTTTTTGTTTGTGTAAAGTATTATGCTAAGTGGAAATAAAAATTATGAATTGTAAACCCCATTGCATTATCTCTTCTATATGGATGGCGAACCTTCCCTATGGAAAAATTTAACAATCTATTCACATTTCATATCTTTCTGAATAGAATGGAGAGGATGCTAAGAAAGTACACAAAAGAAATATATATTGAGATTTTTCAGGCATAAAATATTGTCCTGCTAGAAGAAAACAACATTTCATCTTAGTAATTATTATATTTTGAGATGTACGTGTTATCTCACCTGTATTTCTAGGCATTGGACCCTGGAAGTGCCTCAAAGATCCGATACAAATACAAATACAAATCTTTTCCACTCAGTTTGTCAAACAGTGGGATTTTATACACCTTTTTTCCCAGTCAAACTGACATTACAACATA
This sequence comes from Trochalopteron elliotii, assembly GCA_024734555.1. NCBI lineage: Eukaryota > Metazoa > Chordata > Aves > Passeriformes > Leiothrichidae > Trochalopteron > Trochalopteron elliotii. The sequence continues at coordinate 1,277,027 of JANPWX010000041.1, forward strand.
TATCATAACAAAGAGGCAGAAAATCTTAGGAAGAACTAATAAAATGAGTGATCTTATTCACAGTGGACGCAAATCAGCATAGTTTCACAGAAGGTAATGGAGGTAGTCTTGTTTATCCTCTTCACCGACTTTAATATTACATTACAGTTTAAATGGACTGCAGTTTAAACAAGCAAATGCCTTTGTAGGATACAGACAGTTGCTTCAGAAATTACATTTTGGCTTATATTTAAATTATATTTGACAATGTTAATAGATGTTACAAAGCCTAATTTGTATAACAAAACCCACAAGCCTGCTCTGTCATCATCAGCAGCACCAGTTCCCACAGGAGCTCTTCAACAGAAAGTTCTGTGCACCATGGCACAGTTAAGATCCAGTGCAAGTAAATCCAGCTCTAACAAGAACCAGGCACAACTTAGGCAATGGTCAACAATCCCCCAAAGATTTTCAATTTACTTACAGCACTTTTTGTTCCACTGCCTTTCTATGGCAGTTTGAGAGTGGACAAGGACTATACATTGCTGTATCAGGGAAATATTAACCTCATTATTCTTGACTTATATATTTTTTTCTTATAAGAAGTAAAACAACAGTTGTTGCAACTTTTACAGAAATACATTCCCAAAAACTCCACAGTTATGTGGGTTTTTCTTCCAAACATTCTCTGAAACAAAATGCTCTCAAATTTTTCCTTCTCGTGGCCAAATTTTGTCACATTCATTTCACATGCCACTTAAAATCTCATTCTTCAGACCTTTCCCTTTTAACTGTCACTTCCACTCTAATGGGTTCTTGCATCCCTATATTTTTCCTGCAGCAAGTCTGCAATCAACACCTAATTTTTCAGTGTATTTATCTGCCAGGTAAGTAACATAAGTGATCCATTTTCCAATAGATGAATCACATTTCTGGGATACAAAGCCAGGTAGCACTTGAAGAAAATAGATCACTCAGCACACGAACTTCTCCAAGATAACACATCCATACTTCCTTAAGGCTGTAAATAAAATGATAGCCCAAAAGGAAGAGCTTTGGGTCTATTATTTGGGTCTTTGCCTATTACTGCTCTCTCATAACTCTCTGGTGAAGATGGTCACCCAAAGCAAAACTTCTGTCATGATCTATTAATAGAGAATAAGGATTAATGAAGGATTATGTCATAATGAGTCTGCCTGCAGAGTTGCTTTGGTTCTTGTCCTTTACTGCCAAAATACAGTTCTCATTTCCAACAAACAAAGTCTATCTGAGAGAAAGCACAGAGCCCCTTTAGAACTGGAAAGTCCTGTGCATAATAATGAATGACTAACTCTTCTTTTGCCAAAGAGCTTCAGCACTTTCCATGTCATAGGTCAAAGCAGTGATTCAGAGGGGCCTGATCCTTATCTAAGCTTCTGCTACAAAATTAGAATGTGCTGTATCCTTATTAAAGAAATGTTTGTTCCACCATCAATGAAATGAAAAGAAAGCACTTCAATGCAGTTTTGCAAACCAGAGCAATAACCCACTGAAGTTAACTGTTTTATTACAAATATTTAATTAGTCTGTATGTTAAAGATCCAGCATTTGTAAAGACAAAATTAGTAGTCATAACCTGTTTGGATTTGCATGTATTTAAGAGAGTATTTTATCAAATGGTTTGACATTAGTAGCCTTCATGTTGAAAACATTAAAAAAAAAAAAAAAGAGCAATTCACACTTTCACAATAATTACTGTGGCTCCAGGAACATGAGCAATAAAAACAAAATCAGATTTTCTCTAAATAAATTATTTAAATATTTCTTCATATTTGCACAAAATGCTGCCTATCTGTTCTCAGTAGATACTGCATAAAAACGGAATTTATGTACATAAAAAAGTTGATCATACTATGCACAACTATTACAATAATATACACTGCTATTGCAGTAATTATCTATCTGATAAACAAGAAATTTTTCTCTATTAGTTTTAGCTGCTAAATTTAATGGTTGAATTTAACTAGGCTGAATAAAATTTATGAATGCAACCTACTTTTTGAAACATTTAAAGCAATACTGAAGGCCATATTTTAATATGAAATAGTGATTTAAATAATCAATTGGAAGTCAGGTAATGCTGATAAAAAAAGAGTGAAAAAATGAGACCAGTGCATCACAGTCACTGCAAAGAGAAAAAGCAAATTAAAATTTAATTTGTGCTTGTTAGACAGAGTTAAACAACAGCAGAAAGTAAATGAAGCTATACCTGATCTAAGTTAAATTTCAAATAGAATGTAACCAGAGGGTATATTAGGATTGAAAAGCAGAATACTAATCCCTAAAATTAGAAAATTGATCAACTGGGATATGCATCAGAGATATTCATCAAAGCCTTGCAACAGCCTATCTCCATTTACTGTTTAGATACAGCTAATCTACATCATTAAATTGACCATTCAGCTTCTGAAAATCTGCCATGTAGGTCCCGACTTTTCATAGAGGCTTTTAAATATGTATTCGGTAACTACAAAGTACTGAATATATTTTCAGTCTTTTTATACTAAGATTTACAACTAATGACCTTAAGCAATGTCATGCATGTAAAACAAAATTATGAGACCACCCTGGTTTGAGCAGCATTAAGGTATAGAATCATACTTCATTCTCATTCAAATTTAGTAGGATAGAACAAAAAAAATCCATAGTAATATAGCTAAACCTATTTCATAGTTTTACTTTGTAAAACATGCCTCTTCACTTGTATTTTGCTATTACAGGCTCAATATAAGTAGACAATTATCTAAGCTTAATGCCAAGAACGATAATGCATTGAGCACATGCAAAACCCTTGTGCAACATCAACTGCAGCCCGCGGGGATAAAACATTTATCAGTTGCTCCTTGGAGCACTGGTGGCTCGAAAATTTGGCTGCCCATGCCGACATTTAGCGAAATCATAGTTGGAGCCTCATTCAGAGCCCAGCACAGCAAAGGGCCATACCAGGATGACTCTGCTGGCAGCCTGCCTGCCCGTACCCACACGCACTGCAGGCTACTTTCTGTCCCAGCACTTGCCATGAAAGGAGCCCTTTGACTGAGCTGCAGTGGTTGGCACCGTGCCCCTTTCACGGGCCCAGCTAACCGTCATCTTGGATGTAACAAATTAGTACATTCTCAGAATAATAATAAGTGAGGACATGAAAACACCATTGTTTTTACTTGGAAATGAAGTAACTACATTTTAGCTGGGTGACTTTTTCAGCTCGGCACCACAGGCAAAAATAAATCTTATAAAAAGAATGGACAATTGCAGGAAAGACGAGGCACAGGCTTTTGCTGTGGGTTCAGCAGTAAAAGAGCTGCTTCTCATAGTGCCTAAAGCTAAAAGTACTGTAAAATAAAATTTTGAACTACAACTTGTTCCTTTGAAAAGGAATTGTTGCAGCATTTTTCTACTTGATCTACAACTGATAGAGATAATTTTTTTGTCTGTAAAATGCAGAACTACTGCTTAAGTAAGCTCTGTTAACATTACAATGAAATATTTCACAAAACACACTGAAAAGATTAAATATAGAGCAATGCACCCACTAAACCCAAGCTAAGCATGGAAAGATGATTGTGTAGTTTCCAATAGTAAAACACAAACTTAGGTAATGTGAAATTTATCTTTACCTGCAAATAAATATTTCTAAACTATTGCACACCTGCAATTTTATCTGGGCACTGTGACTATAATAAAAATGCATTTTCTCCTCAAGCTCTGCACATTTCATTGCACATCAGATCTTATAAGAACAGTATCACAGAACACGTTTTATAATGTAATTTTAAACTCCTGATGAAAGTAAATTCACATCATTGTTCTCAGCACAGACATCCTAGGCCAAGTTTTCTGAAAAGTACAGATAATTAAAACTTTCCTGTATCATAGCCCAGTAGACTCACAGCTTTCTTGCCAAACTATGATATGAAACATTAATAGGGATTTGAATAACAAGTGCATCCCTTACTGTGTAACTCCTTAGCAGCAGATAAGACTAAATTAGTGTGAAGTGCTGACAAGTATGAAAGATTAAAACAAATATTTCTTGTAAATATGCTAAATATATATTTCCATTTTTTGTCATGTTCAGCCTGCAAAGCAAAAAATCCAATATATATCACATATTTCAAAAATACTGAGTTTGAGACAGTTTAAATAATTCAAGGTATTTTATGTAAAAAATGTAACAATTTTACTAAACTTTCTGGTTCAAATGAGTCCAAGAATATCTCATTATAAATGGAGACAGTCCTGAAAAAGCAATCAAGCATGACTAAAAAGATCACTCTTTTACACAAAAAAATAGCCTTCTTATTTTACCCTTTGTTGGAAAGACATTTGGCCAGCCACAGGGGAAATACATAATCTACTTTTATATTCAAATAATATATTTCAAAATTCTATGCATACAAGGACCTTAAAACAATTCTGGGTGGAATATATAAGACATGGGTTTATGTGATCCTAATAACTGAATTGCTGACATGGGCTGACAATTACTTGGGGGGCTTTATTTGTTTGTTTCTGGTACTCTGAAGCATGTGTACGAGTAATTTGTCTGTTAGTTATTTCTAATGTGACTCGGAAGGAAAAGACCAACGGAGAGACATTAAAATAAAATATGTAGTGAGATCCTGACTAGAAAAATAGATGCATTACTTAAAAAGAGTATGCATATTTTCATGGAGATGATTGTTATTACAGCTACCTTAATGCTGAAGCTGTTCTGATCAAAGCAGCATTCCACCACAAATTTCACGTATGAAAAGCACATCTTTTTATCTAATACACAAACCTCATTCTTTTATGCATCCTTTTACTTGCTATGTTCATATAAGATATTCAAATAAAGAGTATTGATGGTGATTTGCTTTCAGAAATTGGAGGGCTAATGTAACATCTTAATTTTTAAGGACACAAATGTGTCAGTGCTTCTGGAGGAAAATTGCTTTTCAAGGCAATACTTCCAGGGAAGAGTCAGGGAGGAGAGATGCAATTGATGTTTTTCACTTTAAACAAGACGACTGTTATTCAGTTTCTCAATACCCAGGATTATGAAGATCAGAGTACTATACACCCCAGAAGAGGAAAAGCTTAGAGCAATTACAGTTCCCTTCTAAGTACTGTAGCACACTGTAGGTTTTCAACAAATAAGCAGTCTGCACTCATCTTTTTTTGCTTCAGAACTGTGTGAGGTTCCTGCTCCTGAGCCTCACAATTATAAAATGAAACAGGGAATTTAATTAATATAACATCACTGTTTCAGCCCTGAGTTTTACCACTCCTGAAGAGTTAAACTTTTCTCCTTATTAGCTGGATATGTTCCCCACTTTGCCTTTGCTGAGGAGCAGAGATGTTACAATATCAGGGCAAAGGACTGATGAGGGAAATGTCAGTGTGACTTGCACTTTCAAGCTTCCTCTGGGCCCTTTCAGCTTATACAGCAGAGGAGGATGAATATTTGTGCTAACTACACATTTCAGTACAAAGAGCTCAATTCAGGGGAAAAAAAAATTCTCATCCCATTTATGGCGACTGTGCGCTTTACAAAATACAATTCTAAATGGTTTATTCATTCATAGGGAAGAGCCTCTACAACTGTTGTGCAAATAACCTGCCCCTTTGCAGGGTTTGATGAGCCTGAGCCAAAGCCCAGTGAGGGCAGGGGAGAAACTTGCATTGACTTCATCTCTTGGGCTCTCGTCTCCTTCCCATTTAAAAACCAAGAACTGTGTGACCAAGCTGGTGATGCAGAGTTGTACAGAAAACCACTACTGAGGTTCAAACACTTGAGCTAAATCTGCAAATGAGAGCATTGTCTGGATTTACAGGTCAGCATGAAGCTGAACAAAAATGACTCTTGGACAATTTGCAATTAGGTAGTAGTTTTAAAATAGCACCTACTGGCTTACGAAGACAACTTTGTATGGATCACACTCATAAAGTGCCAGATTTTTTATTTCTTCTTTTTCTTACCCATGTATTTGACAAGCACTAAAAATTTCTCACGGAAGCTCGTAAAAAAGCAAACTGGTGTAGCTGCACCTCCATGGCAGTTAATAGCACAAGCAGTTAATTAATGATGTACTTATGAGTGCAACCTGCTATTCATGGAAATTACACGAACAGTTGAGCCCATACTTGCTGCACATAAATACTTCAGTGCCCAGTGTGCTAAAAATCATATTTAAAGTGAAAAAATTGTCACATCTAATTGCTGCTGCAAGTTTATAAACTTTCAGGATCTACAGATCCAGTTCCTCTGTGAATGATGTAACCACAAGTCACACTCATGGCAAGCTAACTTCTACATTATTCCAGATACACAATATTGATGAGACAAGATTTTTATACAAATCTAGCAAAACTGATTTTATTATAATTAAAGAAAACTATTCTGACATTTATGTCTTGAGTCTATTTGAAGACTAAAGACGCATTAAACTGATTTTATTATAATTAAAGAAGAGCTAGTTCAACCCATGTTGTCCAAAGCACTTGAGTTCAACCCAGGATGTTTGATCCAAATAATATAATTTGCAACTCTAATTTATTCCAAGATTTACCCTAGTTCTAAAGTCCTGATCTAAAGGTAGGGCCATCTTGCTAACATTGATTTTAACAATAAAGAATATGTGCAGACCTTCAAATTTGACATTAGATGAAATTTCAATAATGTCTGAACACCTTGTCTGCAGGGATAGTATTAGAAGATGTTTAATTTTGAGCCTTTCTGATGTCCAAAATTTGGCTTCCCATCATCCCAAGAAATACCAGAGAAACAAGTATTAGGCTCTCCACTAAGGGCAGGAAAGAAAAAGACAATTTTTCCACACAAAAAGAGAGGCTGTCTCAATTCTAGCTACTCTAAAACATATCCAAAACTGTATCCTTATAAACAAAGTATTAAAAAAAAAATCCTTGCCAAAAAAATCTAAAGTTGCTTGATTAATGCATCCATTACAAAAATATAATTTCTGTAATATTATACTTAGCATATGAAGAATATTATACTTGGCATATTAACTATCTCCTAGGTCTTGATCATTTGAGATTACCAGGAATCAGATATAAAAAGGAACTGGATATACAACTCAGCTGGTCAAAATCCATGGAGTGACAAGAACTAAGGCTGAAGAGGATTCAGCTGCCTTGCTTCAGGGTAAGGCATTTTAATTTTTATTAGTAATGATATTTTTAATGTTTTATGGTAAACCGAAAAAATCCTTCACCCAGTGACCTCATGTCTCAGTATCTTTTCCTATTTTTGTGCTAATTTAGACAAGGAACAGAAATGAACACATCCTTTGGACAGAAGCCCCCTCAGACACTCACTGTCACCTTTGTCCAACAGAAAAAGTGATCTATTAAAAAAACTTAAAATCTACTAAAAGTTTTAAATTCACAGTTTCTCAACATATTTGGATTTTCCACCTTTAGAAAATTTTATTTGAAAAACCCCAAACAGACCCAACAGTATGGCTACATGTAATTCTCACAAAGCATTAAATATCCACATCGACATGCAACTTCTGCTACTAAATAAAAAGTAACTTATTTCCTCTGCTCACTTCTGAGGCATAGATAAAGATGAATTGTGAAAAACAACCAAAACAAACAAAAATACATAAGTACTACTCTTTTGTCAATCTATCCATTGGGGATGCAATTCCAAACCAAAATCACACACGTTCCTGACAGAAAGCCAAGGAAACTGAGGCCTGGATCCCCTGATTGACCAAACTGTGCTTGTCACAGGCAGTTGTGGGCAGAGTTGTGTGATCTCTGTTTGCAACTCCCATCGCTGGCAGTGTCTGAGAGCAGCTCAATTCCTTCCCCCCCTGGTACCCCATGGTCCAGCAACCTCAGGATGACTCATTTTCCACAGTCCTAACAAAAAAAAAAACTGCACCAAACACCACCCAAACATTGCTGCTTCATTCTGTACTCAAACAAATTTACATTTGTAGCAACAAAGCACCACAAGGAAGACCACAGTCCTTTCCTCCAGTTACTTGTGTATGTGAAATCATCCAAAGGGGTTCAATGTTATGCCACTGACACCAACTTCATATCACAGTAATTCCCCTCTCAAATTTCAGAAAATCACTCTGCAGTCCAAAGCATTGCATAGAGTTAGAGAAGGTCTAACCATCTGCTTATCATCTTGCATGTCCCTTCGAGTAAAATGACTCTGCAATTGAATCTGCCTTTTGTATTTTATCGTAGGTTATTTGGACACTATCAGCATTCTGCCTAATTTATAAATATAAAGCCAAAATGCCCACAAAAATGTCTGCTTATATGTACTGACACAATGTTTGATGTGCCTCCACTCCAGAGAAGAAAAGAATTGGTTTTCAAAAATGTTATTTGTACTGCTGAGTGGTCAGCAAGATTTCAGGCCAATGCAGACAGATTTGAAAAATGTATTTACAAGGGGAAGTGCTTTTGCTTATCACTGTTGTGAAATTTTCATAAGAAAAAATCTGTGGACAGATATTCTGTAGTGTAAATAGACGTTATTAGTTTTTGCTGAAGGACAGCACTGAAAAAAAATCATGTAGAGGCTAGTTTTTTATTTTATTTTTTTAGAGTAAATAGTCACACATAGAGTAGCTGAACTGTCTGCTCCTCCACTAGGTGCACATGAGGCAACATTTCCAACAAAAACCTAAGAAAATGTCAGTAGCACTTTTCTGGGTTTGTAATTGCAGGTAATATTGTGATAAACTGAGTTGGAGTGTGAATATTTTTCTTTTAAGAAAACTAAACTCACTCACAGCATGCTGCCTGTGCTGACTCATCCAGTTGACTTGGCATATTCTCCATATCAGCCCTCATGTCTTTTTAAAAATAAACAGAACGAAAATTAATGGCAGATCTTCTAGTTACTGACTGGTTACATACACTGCCTTCTAGCAATAACACCTTGTACATTTTTCATGTCTTTCATAGAAGGATCTCAAAGCAACAGATTACAATCACACCTCATCCTTCCTAAGAGAAATTGGAGCAGCAGATGCTCTGCAACCTTGAGAAAAAAAAATCTCTTTGCAGGTTACTTACAGAATGCAGGGATAAAACATAAGGTTTGACCCTCTCTTTCCTTGTCTAAGAGTACAGCTACAGAGCCTTCTGATGAAGGAAGAAGGAACGTTTCTCACAAATTTAGGATTTCTTCAGATACTAGTGTTAGTTGGGAAAATCTTATTTCTTAACCCTTACATTATGGATAATTAATTCCTCTTTTCCTCCTCCCTAATTTTCCATCAGCACCACCCATTTAGTAACAGATAATTCTGTGCCTTTCTTCTTTTGACTACCATTGCTGCAATGCTGAAGAGAATGAGTGAGGGGAGGAGTAAGGAAGAGAGTCAGGAATGAAAAGGGAGGGTTTGCATGGGGGGAGAAAGAGATGAAGAACAAGCAGAGGTCAAAGCAAAGAAGAATAAAAACAGAAAAAATCCCAAAGAATAAAGCAAGAGAAACAGAGAATAGCCTTACAAACTTCTGGGAGACTCGGAAATGTCCTGGAGAGATGACTCAAATGTCCCTTAATCTTTCTGTTACACATCACACCACATATCCTTCACACCACCTAAACCCCAGCAGGCTCAAGGAGCTTCAGGATGGGAGTATTTTCCCCTGGGATTGTAATTAAAAAAAAAACCCTGGACAGGACCTAGCTGAGCTCCAGTCATAATTACAGGTCTCTGGATACAGTGAAGTACAAACATACATTTATAATTCCCCTATAATTACAAACATTTAATGAAAATATGAGCAGTCCAGCCTGAGTGCTCTGGATGAAAGAGGACCAGTAATATTTGTAAGAGAGCAGTGGCCAAGAGCTCTGCTCAAACTCAACTCCTCTGTGAAGTCTTCCAGTCCCAGATGCAGCCTGGACCACTCTTCTTGGATGGAAATTGCTAGAGGCACTCTGCAAAGATTACAGTATTTTTGTTTGTTTCTTAGATCAAATGAGATAAGACCCAAGCATCCTCAGATGCAAGGAAAAAATTGTCTTGCTGATATAAGCTCCTAAGAAACTAGAAGAAGAAAAGGGGCAGATTTGTGCTCAGAGAAAACACAAGGACTAAGTCATTTTTTTTCTATTATTTGGTTTGCGACTCCTTGACTGAAGCATTAAATAAAATAGTACAAGAATGTCAGGCAGTTTTCAGCCTTATTTATGCCAATTGATAAAAATCCCATCCAGACAACAGCTCTACATTTTATTCTAATTAAAAACCTAAATTTAATGCCTGATTTTCTGGCCATCTTGTGAAGTTGAACACCTCTGAATATCGGGCAATGAATATCTCTTATCAGGCTTTCAAGATCAATGGACATGAAAAAAAATCCTTTCTTATTCCACTCTGATAAAAGTGGAGATGGTATGAATCAAGGACTGTATGTTCATGAAATAACAACATGTAGTACTGATGCCTTCATTCCTGACAGCTTGAGCTATGTGTGTCTTTGCTCTGATCCAGTACAGCCATTCTTCTGCTTTATCTTTTGGAGATTTGTCTAAAAAAATATCCCTGTGGACAGAATGATTTCTATAATACTGGATTGATCATTCCCTTCTGGTTTTAAAGGGGCATAGACAAATAGGGGGTTTGGAACTCTTCCTCAAAGAGGTTCAGAAATGTGTGTTAGTGACACACATTTTGATTTTGTCCATGCTCTGCACCAGGCTCGTTGTAAAAGACTGCCATATATGTTCAGGCTATTCAGGATAGAAGTTGGCATGTTGGAGATTAAAGTGCCAAGCCTCTGGAGAACAGAGCCAGGCTCACAGGTGGAGATGTTCATAGATCACACCTTCTGTGGATCAGCATGGAAGCAGTGTGAAACTCAAACTGATCAGTAAGCCCTGTCTGCCTGTAATTCTGTTTTAAAAAGGAAATTTAAAAGCCCTCACATTTTAGAAGGATCACATCCCTTCCAACCCTAACTATTCTGTGATTCTATTCAAAGGTCAAAACATAATGTTTTGGGTAAGGTGTATGTTCAGCAGATATAGATTAAAATGTTTATGTAACTAAAGAGGTAAAATGGTCCTACCATTCCTGTCTTCAATTTTCCAGAATGCTCTATCCAGCTTCACAGTTCCAGCCTCATTCTGACTTATCAACAACCTCTTCTACAGCTGTTAAGTTTTGCATTGTTAAATGTAGAGCATTTCTTGCCAGCAAAAGACAGTCTATCCTTGAACTTGCAAGGAAGTTGATACCCTGTGGCATGATCCTGAGCATTTTTTCTTCTGATCTCTGAACAGCCCAAACTTTTGTTTCACCATCTCCATGAAGCAGCTGTTTTCACTGCTCACTCTTTCCAGCTGATAGGAACCCTCAGCAAGCAGACAATCTCCTCCCCCTGCCCCCTCCCGTGCCCAAGAGGAATAAATACAGGTTTAAAACTCCTGGTCAGTCTGCCTTGCTCCAGTACAAGAGGTGCCATTACCCAGACAGCTCCCAGTCCACAAAACAACACACACGTAATTATGTTTTTGCAAATCAGGCCTGACTAATGCCTCATTCAAAGTACATTGTAAACCAAATAGCAAACCACAAAATATATGTAACAAAGCTAAATGAATGCCTGACCAATTTTTATTTGTTTCCAAAACTCTTCTGAGTCCAAATCTATTATTGAACAATCAAAAGACTTTTACTTTTAAAAGCAAGTCAACAAATAGCTTTTTTTTGCTGTTTCAGATACAAAGTTATCTGTAAAAAAAAAAATAAAATCTCAGCACTTAAAAAATAGAAGTCACACTTACAGGTTTTTTTTTTCTCTTGGGAAAGGGGAATTAAACTATTAAAGGACACCTTGTTAAGTAATTATATAGCAACATCACTGTGCAATTAAATAGCCATCAGTCCCTGCAGCTGAGAAATTTCAGGTAATTATTCAAAGATAATTTAATAGGAGAATTACTGTATTCAAGAAAGCATTAGCTAGTAATCTACCTCAATTAAAGCAGCCAATTAATTTCAGCACCTTGATAATAGTTGCCTTCTGCAAAACTATCCTCCCCTACACACACACACACACAAATCCTAAATTTCAAAATAATGATACAAAAAGCGAATTTGGCACATTTTAGCTTCCAGAGATAACAATTCATTCCTAGAGAATTTTGAATGCTTGTATACCTCATGTTACCAGCGTGTATTACTCTTGATTAGTATTGGTTTAGTGTCCAACTTCAGTTTCACTGTGACTACAGATGCACCCACGTGTTTGTGAGATAGAATGGTGAGGGGTACAGAGGAAACCTGCACTAATGCAATAAATATTTGCATATTCTTACCAAAACAGCACACAAAAAAGCTGCATAATAACCAAAACCACATTTCATTGTGATGAAATGTCTTCAGGGAATGATGGGCCTCTCGCAGTGCATTGCCTGGTTGTGCTACTGTACATACAGTGCAGACAGAAGCCATTAATCACACACAAACAGATTTTGTGCAGAAACAGGAACCTGCATGTGCCACACAGCACTTGGTTACACAGCAAAATATTTTTTCAAGGTCAGTACACGATGACAATTCTTTAATATGATGATGAATATCCACAACCTGTGCATCCTTCAACTTCATGCTTTAGAGTTCAGATTCCTTGAACAGAGACAGCAAAAATACCTGGATACATGGAAGACACAGAGATAATCTGCAGAAAGGCAAAATGGGCAATTTGGCATCCAACACTTACACAGATTCAGTGGTTGCTGGGGTCTGAGATTCCTCACAGTTCTTTAAAAATCAAAATGTGTAACAATCAAGGAACAGTTCCTTTTAAAAATATCCCATCATGCAGATATTCAGTGATTTAATTACCATTTTCTGTGTCAACAAGGGCTGCATCATGTTTTCCTTAATATCCTATTTAATTTGTCTTTAAATTGGGAATAAATTATGGTTGTAAATAAAAAAACCCCTATGTGACTCAGATTTTCATGTATTTCTCATATATCCTGGGGGTTCTCTTCCTTCCTCTTTAAACCATGGTGTCAATGGTAGACTGAATAAGTGTCCTTTTATCTAACAGCTGATAATATGCATAAATAAACACAAACTCCAATCCTGGCAAGCCTAAATTTGGATTAATTTTAAAAAAGCACAGTACTGTATAGCTGTTTAGTGAATTCATCCACTCTCTTTAACAGGAGAAAAAAAAAAAAAGGTATAAACCTCCAAACACCACATCTGGAATAATCAGAACGTCTCAGAGCTGTTGATCACGCACAGAAATTTGTGACAAACATGTACAGGAAAGCTCTTGTTGAAATCAGTCCTTGTAGTCCTTAGAGCTGTTACTTGCTAAACAGCTGCAAGCCACATAAAATCTTTCAGACTGGGGACTCTGCCCCAAGTTTTTGCTATGCTTCAGTGCTTGTTCCAACAGGTTTTCACTGCTCCCCTTACTGACTCATCAGTGGTAGGTTTCCATTTAGTTTCCACTTACTCAGCATTACCTGATCCATTATCACTGTCCCAGAATTTAGAGAGGTATTCAATAAGTCCTCGCCCATTGTGCAACTATTTTTAGCCCATCTTAAATCTTAGTATTTTTCTATTAAATAATCATTGCAAAAAATTAACTGAGCTACTTCAAATGGTACCAAAATTTCCCCAAACTCATGACATATTTGAATGCGTTTAATATATCCCCAAACTTTTATTTTTAATAATCAGATTTCAGCTTTTTGTTATCTCAAGCATCTTTTCTGCTTAAGGAAATAGAGAAAGAAAAAAATCCCAAAAAACAACACATCACCTAAACTCAAACCACAGACAGATCTATTATATATATCTGTATCTCCAAATCTGTGTATCATTCTCCACAGTGATATTCAACAAGGTACTTCAGAACATATCTCTCTTAAATCACATTGATTAAAATGGGATTAATCATATATCTAAAGCCAGGCTCATCCTTAAGTATCTTGCCTCAGAGGAAAACAAAGATGGGTATTTCACTGACCACTGGTTTTCTCACCTCCTCATCTAGTGGCAGATACAAGAGGCTATATTAGGCACCATTGGTGCAGGCTCTTAAGCCTTTGCAGGTGGTTGTGATCCCTGTGATGGAAAAATCTAATTTTTCTTCACTGTTGTAAAGGGAGTTGAGAAAGGATATAGCACCACAGAGATTAGGCAAGAGCCCTAAAAGGCTCTAAGGGCAGTCTGTAGTAGTGATGAGCTGAACAGCAGGTAACTGGGGACCCCTGCTCCTCTTTTTCTTTTTCTCATACAACATACAATGATATTTCATACCAAGCTGAACAAATAGACACAAAAACTACCATATATTGATAGGATTAGAATCAGAACATATCAGGAAGCTGCATCGTAAATCATACAACCAGAATAAGTAATTGACAATATTTACCATTGGGAGCTACAATTCTCTTGGCATCCAGAGTCAAATTATATGTGTATTAATCCCCCAATCACAAATTGACTCTCTGAACAATATAATCCAAGTGATTAGAGAAAGTAGAGATTCATCCAAAATAACCACAAGATACCTAAAGGATTTAATTTGCTCCATCACTGTGCCACTTGCTGTTCTAATTATCATTTCATCTAGAGTTACCTGTAATTTTCTTTTAGTGCCAAAAAATTGTACATTTTGTTTTCTTAACATTTAGTAGGAGTCTGCTATTAAGCAGTCATTTTTCAACATTTAGAAAATTGTTCCAGGGATTTAGTACACATTTTATTAATGGACCATCCATGTCAGCATTATCTGCATAAAAGAGTCAGTAATTGATTAATAAAATATTAAATAATTTTAGTGCTAATAGGGGCCCCCTGAGAAGCTTCATCATCATCAGTCAACAGGCCAAATTCACAGACTCAATTAAGCACTCTGATAAATTGGAGTCACTGAGACTCTTCTTTAGGACCATATATTATTTTACTACCTATTTTGCATGAGGAAAGAAGGAAAAATAAGATGAACCAGACATACACTGTTTATGTATGACGGACAGGTTTATAACTGTAAAGCAAATTTGGTTTAGCCAGGATTCAACACCTGGGATTTTTTTTCTGCAACTACTTCTAGAAGGCACAAAAAAGGACATGTTCACCTTAATATGACAGAAAGCAAAGGTGAGAATTTTAACCAAATAAAGATGCCACCCATCACTGTGGTTTTCAAGTAGGAAATAATTCAGAGCCATAAGCTCAAAGGTTGAAACACTTCCTCTAAACATCCCACTTTTGCCTAAAAGTTCCCACAGAAAATTTTCTCCTTTGTTCAAGGTGGTTTTGGAGAGGTGGATGGAGGGCAGCAGGTGGTTCACAGGACAGCACGTGCCCTCATTGTGAAGTAGCAGGTTCTGCTCCTTCTGCACAAGTGGGGTTCAGCAAGGACTTCACACAAGAACCCTTTCTAAGCCACCATGTCCATCCACATGCAAACCACCACCATCACCTGCCATTTCACACTCCCAGTGAGCAAACCACACAGGATACATTTCTACTGAAATCATGATTTAGGGCTTGGCACAAGTGAATTAACCAAGATCAACCAAAGGAAAAAGAGCCCAGCAGGTAAAGGACAACATCCTTGAGGCAAAAGAAGGAGGAAGGAAGAGCTTAAAAAATGCAGCAGCTTTATGAGAGGAAAAGACAAGTATTGGATCTGACCCACACTCTCTGCTGTGACTCAGGCAAAAGCTTACCCAACTTTGTATTTTCTCTGAGAGTAACCAGGAAGTTTAGGTGCCCTATATAAAACCTGCAGTGTTGTGTTCACAAAAGCCTTCCAGAAATTCTCCACTTGACGTCTCCCACTCTCTAACAGGAAGGAGTGTCCTCCACATCAATGCATATGAATATACAAACAGGAGGAGAGCGTAAAGAAAACACCAAAATAGCAAAAAGATAAATTCTTTAAGGAGTACAATGTACAGGGCAGTGTGCAAGCACAGCAAACTGAAAATTAATTGTAGAAATTATTCACAGAATTGTTCCAACAGATTTGAGAAACTCATAGGCTGCTTGCAATTAAAGGCACATAAAAAGGGTGATAACGAGTAAACCAGCCACTATAAACAATATTGTCTTTATTGAAAATGTTTAAAATAGCTCTCAAACATTTCCCAAACTGTAATTTGGAGAGCTAAGTATGTTTACTATTAGAAAACAGACTTCTCTAATATGGAAATGAAAAGTGTAACCAAAAGGATAATAGTCCATACAGAGAGGTATTGTCTTAAATTTTCATGGCAGCAGTCACCTGTATATAATCATGAACCCTTCTGCCTTGGGCAACTTTGATCCTCCCCTTTAGAAAAAAAAAGTAATCTAAACTTCCTTTCCAGAAAATTGGAAGTTCAGATTAAAATTCCCCCTGGAGCTGGGGATGCAGGGATCCCACCATTAGTAAGACTGTGACTGATGGCTCCTACTCCCTCCACAGGAGATAGTGACACCTCACACAGCTCCCAAAACCTAAATCCTGCCCAGGGAAAGTACACATTTTTAAAGATCTTACCTGAATACTGATTCATCTCAGAATGATGGAGGGATTTTATTGCAGCAGTTGTGAATGTAAGAACTACTGAAGCCAAAATAAACATCTCTGCCTCCCTGCTGTCAGTCAGGCTCACCAAAATGAGTAGCATAAACACCCCCATTATAGGAAACAAATTTTTGTATATTTATATTATTTTTGTATGCTGATGTTATTATTGTTACTGTCACCATGAGAAGTTAGTCATGCAATAAGAAAATCAAATCCGTTACATTCAGTCACCACAGAATTATGAAATGAATTCAACTTAAAACAATAAAACAAAATTCAACTTAAAACAATAACTCTAGGAAAAATTATTTTCCCTTGAGATTAGCTGACAGTCATCTTAATGTCTTATTAAATAAATATGGTGAAAAAGAAATGGGACTCCATCCATTTTATAAGCTACTGTCTCTGTGGATCTTGGACTGCTGTTTTTAAGAAACATTGAACAGAAACGAACAACAGAAAATGCTTTGCCAAGTTGTCAAAAACACTTATATTAAAATGCCCTATAAAATCTAATCCTGACATCAGTAGGTTACAACTTTGCATGTCCCCAGGGCACTAAAATAATACTCTTTAGAACAGCAGGTGGACTATTTTAGACTTCAGCTTTCTAGTTCTAACAAGGCTTTTTAATTTTTTTTTTTCCCCTGGGAATTAAGGATGCTAATCACAATCTCCAAATGTGCATTGCTGGGTTGTAAAAATATTAGACCACAAACTGACATGGCAGCGATGTATTATGCTGCTGTGAAGGAGTCCTAAATAGGAGAAAAACTCAAGATTCCAGGCTTGCCATCACAAAGGTCAACATAATTGGCCACATACAGCAAAATCAACCCCCATGTCTTCCCCCAGCCAAGGCGACTGCTGAGGAAGCCCTGTCTTCCCACTGGGATAAATGAAATCTAAAGCAGGAGGAGCTGGAGGTTTGGAAATCTTGAAAGCAAATTGTAAGGAACCCTAAAGATAACATTAAAATTTACCCTTAAAGATATTTTTGTGATGAGTTAATGGCATTTGGTCTTAATTTTTAAGTGTTAATTATTCCAAATGCTTGATGCTATTTTTTGGCACTGATGTCTAAAAATTGTAATGTGTTAGTGAGTAAACTATTTAATAATATTATATCATTATTTATTAATATTACTATGCATTTCAGTAAATACTTATTTGCCCCTTTAAATATATACTTTCCCTTTTAATAATATAGAGGTTAAAGGTGTTTAAATAATCCTTATCCTCTTAGACATTAGCTCTACATGTTGATTCCATTAAGCTTGAGTAGGGTGCTGCATATGCCGTGGATAACTTCTTCCCCATGAAAGAAACTTTTTCCATCTGGATCTCAGTTAAATTTATGCCTGTTTAATTTAAGATTCTGTGTCATCCCATCCTTACTCAGGGTCTTCAGCAGAAATCAACTTTATTCTGATGGTGAGAATTTTTGTGGCAAGGACATACTGCTGTCCCCTGTAATTCCAAGAGAATAGACCTCACGATCCAATGATCCTTACAATTCTGTACCACTTAAGTTCTTTCTCACTGCACTTTAGATTTGTTGTACCACCAGTTAATTAAGGTAAGTATTTGGGTATAATGAGTTTGTGTTCTCTTGCTTTTGCAGTTTAACCCCACACAGTAGCTGAGCACCACACAACCACTCATTCCCCTTTTCCTGGTGGGATGGAGGAGAGAATTGGAAGTGAGAAAATGTGTGAGTTGAGATAAAAGCAGTTTAATAAGTTAAAAAAAGAGAAAAAAAAATCACCACCATCATCCATCCTAGTTTATTTTTATTAACAATAACAATGAAAAGGGTGGGGAACAAAGAGTAGGAAAAATAAAACCCCAAGTGATGAAAAGAGAAACAATTGGTCACCACCACCCGACTGATGCCCAGCTTGTCACTGAGCACAGCCCTCCTGCCAACCTCCCCCCAGCTTTACTGCTGAGCATTGTGCCACATGGGCTGGGGTGTCCCTTGGGTCAGTTGGCACCAGCTGTCCTGGCTGTGCTGCCTCCCAAACCCTTGTGCACCCCAAGGCTGCTCACTGGTGGGATGGGGTGAGCAGCAGGAAAAGCCTTGGCTCTGTGCACGCCCTGTTCAGCCACAACTAGAACACTCCTCTGTCATCAACGCTGCTTCCAGCACCATCCAAAGTCAATCACACACCAGGTACCATGAGGAAAATTAAATTTATCCCAGCCAAAACCATCACATGTGTCTGGTGCATTCTCCAAGTTAGAAATCACAGTTACAAGTTTCAAGTGAAAAAGCTTGTAGGATCAAATGTTCACTAATCCTTGAGAACTACATCTGAAGGTTTTCCTGTGGATTCTTCAGGCGTCCACAGAGACTAATGAGAAGGGAGGAGGAAAATGGGCAGTAGCAAAACCCACAAAAAGCATGAAACACCTTTGACATAAACTGGTACAAAAGACTAAACAAAAGCTAAAAATTTTGACTGTGAAACACAACCTTGCCAATGAAAAAGAACATTCCACAACTTCTTTAGAATAGAGGCTGGACTTACAACATGTCCAAAAATTATGCATTTGAGGCAAATCAGTCAAGACTAGTCTTGGATTTTCTTCTAAGTTATATTAGGCCACATAAGCAGATTTTGTTTAACCTAGGCCAAGATTCTTGCTGTCTGTAGGTTATCTCAATGGCAAGAAGAGATCCAGCTTTACTGTGAATATTTGAGAAAGAAATTTCTTCTTAATACTGCCATAGCTCAATAAATGCATCCTCTGACAAAGAAAAAATTTGCTTTGATTGTGTATAGGCAAACTCAAAAAGAAAGTTTAATCCTACTAAACACACAGGTTCAGTTTGGAGATTAGTCTTTGGCAGGTATCAGAGATTTTTTTTAAAAAACCCAAACTAAAAATCCAGTTGCACTGCAAATATTTTGACCTTGCATGGGCCACCAGATTCCAGGTTCATCAAGACAACAGAACCTCTTGAAGCCTCTCACATCCCATGCCTTTGAAATCAAATGCTGATTCTCTGCTTTGAGCCTGGTAAAGCAGCAGTGGTGAAAATAACCATCCCAAAAGGGAAAATCCATGAATGATCTCTCCCAGAAGATGAAGGGTGAAGAATCTTGTGCTGCTGGATCTGAAGTGTTGTCAATAGTAACTACAAATATGCCCATCAGTAGCAAAGCCCTAACCTGGCTCTACCTTAGGCAGATACATGAGGAATGAGAAAACATCCTAAGGAGCTTATTTTCTCCCACAGCACATTCAAACAGCAGCACAGAAAAAGATCTCTGACAAAGTCTTGCATTAATTATGAGTAAGATTGGTCGCTGGATGTAAGAGCACAGTGAATTCCCCAGCCTTGATGGGGCAAAGCAGCTGCCAGTGGGTAAAAGCAGTGAGATATAAAATGCCATTTAAACAGGCAATGAGGGGCTTTTAGGATATTGCTACAGGCTGGCTCTAACCACAGCAATCCTGGTGGCATAAAAGCCCTGGACCAGCCATGCAGATGACAAGTCCCTTTCTGAACACCTTTGGAGAGTCATCTGTTTGTAAAAGCCTCCTGTGTCAGAGAGGTTGAAGGAAACACGTGGCACAGAAAGCTTATGAAAAGTAGGGAGGGAGAGGAAACAAGGAAAGCAATAGAATAAAACCAAGATCCCCAGTCATCTGACATGCTAAAGAAATAATGTCTTTTCTAGATTACGTGCAGACTTGTTTCCATTTTCATATTCTTTACCGGGATTTTTTTGGAAGCCACAGAAAATGAGCGTAAGAGACAAAAAAGTACTTCGCCCTGCAGGAATACAAAAATTGTAAAAGCACAGGCTGCACTACAGAGGAGCAGTGCCATTCACTCACAAAGAATTTTGTGCATGTAGATGGCTGATTAATTGCTGGCCTGCCTAGACGAAGCTGCAACGAGCCAGATACTGTCAGCATGCCATCTGTTACCATGGAAATGCACAATGTTCCTGTTTCTGACAAACCCTTGAATACTGGATAGATTGTG
The DNA here is from genome assembly GCA_024734555.1 of Trochalopteron elliotii. Classification (NCBI taxonomy): domain Eukaryota; kingdom Metazoa; phylum Chordata; class Aves; order Passeriformes; family Leiothrichidae; genus Trochalopteron; species Trochalopteron elliotii. The sequence continues at coordinate 1,297,596 of JANPWX010000041.1, forward strand.
CCATATGTAAATAAGGCAAATTAGTTTTCCTATATCTTCCAGACAAGGTTAGACTAAAAGAAAAGATATCTGTTTATATACTGTAACCTCTAAGATGTGAACTAGGCAAAGCTTCCTTCTTTTTTTTTTTTTTTCATAAAAATCTCATTCAATTTGTTGTTAGAACTGAAACAGTGTGAACTAGCACTAAGCAGCATAAAATTAATTCCCAACCAGCAATGTTTGCAAAAGCAGTACTTAAAAATATGCATATTCTACATGCATACTACATTCACCATGGCTGTTGGGGTTTTATTTTCAATTTTTTTTTTCATTTCTTCCCAACTGAGACAACATTATAGAAACAATACATAGAAATAAACAGGGAACTTTCTCATTCATACAATGGCATTTGGTGTAGTTTGGAGCATTTAAGCAGATTTTTTTTATTTTTTAGAGATTCTATAGATTTTTAAACATGGAAAAATTGATTTACTCACTCGAATAATAGTAGCTCATTGATAGCTGAGGCACACCAGCTTAGCTTCACTAAAGTCAAAGAACTGGAGTAGTTTGTACATGCTCAAGGTCTAGTGATAAGAGTTTTACAAACTAAAGCATAACCAGCAACTCCAAAAATTTCACTACCATATCCTGAAAATGAAAAGATTCAGTACTTAAGTCTTTGATTAATGTTTTGATTTTACAACTGTACATTAAACTAAAAATAACCAGTTCAAAATCAGCAAGAAGTGTGTTCAGCACACTCACTGGGAGCACAACACACCCTTTAGGGTGGCTGTGAGCATTAGGACATATTCTGTTACCTGTACAAATTGTCTTTGAACACAAGCACTCTGCAGAACACACCTGACTCACTGTGGCTTTATACTGAGACACGTCTATTCCCAGGAGTGCAAGCTTGGTATAACTACAATCTCCTGCAGCATAAGGCTCATGGAATTCAATTAAATTAATACCAGACCTTCTCCTTGCCAGTTAGCTGTGTAAAGTGTGTTGATAAAAAGGAGCATGCTCACAACATTCCCCCAAGGATATATATCCCTGGGATAGATTCAAGCCCTTCTGAACCATTAAATAAATGCCAGTCAAAATTGTTTTAAGACAGTAGACAGGCATGCAGGGGTTGTAAGACTGGAGTGGCACCATGGTGTGCCTTAAAGCACTTTCATTTTATGGATTACATCATTACTCAGATTTTCTGTTTTCTCTCCACACCTTTATAGGGTAATGTGACATACTGATGAAGATGGAACTATCAAAATTAGGGTACAGAAATGACACAGGTCCCACAGTTCTTAACTTGCTGCATTGTAAATGCAGGCTTTAGGGGTTCTTCACCCTCTTGCCAAATTCCTTGTGCGGCTTTCAGCATGGAGACTGATAAATGGTATAACGATAGCTGAGCAAAATGAACAGGCAGCTGTATATCAATATTTCCCTGATGTGAGAATTAATCAGTAGCTCCAGTAACAATAAGGTTATCATGCTCATGTTAAACCCATTGTGCATTTTAATATATTCTTTACACAGTCCTTTTGTTGCTGTGCAACTTTGCACTGCTATGAAATATTACTTCTAAAAACCAAGCAACTACCTATCAATCTCCAACATAAATTTGCTCAGGACATAATAATCAAGTTTGAACAAACACACTTTACTCCACACAGTGCCAAGAACCTGAGTCCCTAAGAGTCCAGAACTTCACCAGACCAAAACTTGTTAAACCAAAGTATGGCCTAAAATAGTAAAAGTTTACATAAAACACACTCTAGAAGTCAACAAGCCCTGTTTTTGCAGAATGAATCTAAGATTCATCACTCTCCACAATAGCATTTGTGGGATCTGTGCCAACTGATTCTCTGACATTGGCTCCTTCTCACAGCAGCATCAATGCCTTGGAATTCTGCCCTTCTCTTCCTCCCTGGGTGTTTTGAATGGAAGAACATACAGGGGATGTGATACTGATCAATTTAGATCATGGTGCCTGCCCAGGTACAAGAATGAAATTCAGAATTTGAAGAAAGGAAGATTGATAAGGAGTATGAACATGTAGAATTTTTTTAGGAAAAAAATAGTTATAAGTAAGTAATATAATTCCTTCTTTGAATGGCTTCTAAGCAATCCTGCTTAGGAAACAGTGTGCAAGCATTCCATGATAGTTTCTCACCTAAGCAAACTGACAATTGCACAGTATTGAATCAGCAAGCAGAGCTCTGCTTCGCCAAACCGAGCAGCTGAATGAGGTACCATGTGTTAGTGTTTTGTCAATGTGAGAGCCATGTTCAAATATTGGAGAAAATTCAATAAGAATGAGTCTAGATCACACCATGTAAGTCACCTCTGCCCTGTGATATATAATTTGATGCTAAAACAGAGGAGAAATATTAATTTACAATTTTTACATAGTCCAACCAACTCTGCTATAATCTAATTATTTGCAAAACACGTAAGAAAACTGACTTTCAAAATTCTGACCTTATTTACTTAATTTTGCAAGATTTTTCAATACTAGTCCCATGAAAATTTACTTTGTTTAATATGAATGAAGTCTAGAAATCACAGTCAGAACACTGATTTATACAAAAGTCAGATATAGACTTATACAATTATTTAGCATTTAGCTTTTGGGAATTCATGATGCATAGATTGCCAGAATTTATGTTGATATATTCCATTTCTCCTGAATTAACAAAATTTTCTGATTGATTTTATCAGATTAATCAAGTAAAGGGACTGGATGAAGATCTGATATTTGTGCCAAGCCAGCAATGGACAGTCAGGCTGGGAGAATATAATCAGCATATCCCTGGTCAGCCAAGTCTCTCTCATCCTCCTGACAATCAGTAGATCCTCCTTTATCAGTCCTTTCCACAGGAGCACACCTAAAACCAAATTCAGGGAATGAACCTCATTTCCCATCAGCATCCCTGGGTGCAGGAGGTTTGGATCTCACTCTGGGTGAAGAAGAGGTCCTAATAAGGTGAGCACATTAAATTATCAAATCTCAGTGAGAGTAAATAAGGTCATGAAACATCAGAAGTCAATTTTCTCTCTTGTAGCTATAATATTTTAGGTTTTCTGTAATAATGTCTGCTGGAATAAAGATAAATTCTTGTCAATAGAGCTCTGGGATATTCCCTGCATGTGAAGGATCTGACTCACCTCCCTTATGCTGCTTGATTTGCAGCACTTTCTCTCTGACATTTGGTAATTACTGTCTAGGGACAAACCACACTTTTCACCTGCAGATTTCACAGCATAACATGCAAGTATGAAGTGCCACTTCCTTTGACAAAACTACAGTAAAACTCAAGAGGACATAAAGTGAGATAAGGTCTCTGAAATGCTCTCAGAGATTGTTCTATTGGGTGCTCCAGAAAAATGCTTTGGAAGAGACTCAGAAAGGCTGTTGATCCCAGAGTGTCAGTGGAAGAGGAGACAACTTGTTCCAAAGCTCAGTGTGCTGCAAGGCCACACCTCTGTTCCCTGACATCATCTTCATCCCAGCTGTTTGACAGCTTCCTCCAGCAGCAGCCCTTGTGGGGCTCACATGTCCGTGTCTCCCCACTCTTCAGACAGACAATCCCTGTCCAGAGAAGAGCCTGCTGTGACAATCAGTGGCGTTGCAAGGGAATCCAAGCATTTGGATTTCAGGTGGACTGGGACAAAATTTAAGTATGGCTTTTGCACACTGTAGGAAAGCATAAGAGAAATAATTTTCATTTCAAGATATCACTAAATTTTTTAAAATGTCTTTATAGTGATCCCATGCACAATGCTGACAAACTAAGATTATTTTTGTAGTTTGGTTCCAGAGAGAACCTAGGGGATACAAAGCAAATTTTACTGCCCAAAGATAAATCAATGAAGTATTTCTTTTCAAGGACTCTGGTTTTCCACAGCTGTTTACTCCAGGATCCATTTTCTCTTTAATTTATCTTATTTCTCAGTCATTGGTTACCCTTCTGATTCTGGGTGAAGGATTTCCCTTTGGAGACTTCAATGCATCCACTTTATCTTCTAATTCTTTGCTAGGAATAAGTTCAGTTGATGTTTTGCAGTATTCCCATATTTATTCTCAAATCTTTGCGCTCTTCTTGATGATTTTTACAAATTCATGAATGTAGTTTAGCAGATTTTTTGTGCTGAATGAAGACAACTAAAATGAATATTCTATATTCACACAAACATATATATTATTGTGTAAGCACTTTTCTCTGGAAAGGACAGTGATGAGAACATGGCAAAGTGCTTGGACAGATCTGCCTGGCCACGACATCCACCCAACAGAGCTAAGACTGCTCCATCATTCTTTGCTGTAATCAGCAAAATTCAAGAGGAAGCAGGGTGAGGATCTATGAAAAAGCTCATGTAAGGAATCACCCACTGGGCTGTAAAGATATGTACCCTTGACTCGCTTTTAACAATGCCTTTAGTTTTGGATCTGTTGTGTGATGGTACCTAAAACATAAAATCTAAAATCCTAAACCAGATTAAATGGAATCTAAATGCTGATCTGTGGTAAGTCATCATAGTTTTTATAATGTTAATCGAACAATGTCAATTCTTGTCTGATGAGGCTTTAACACTTTAATGTACCAAGGGCACATATAACAACAAAACCATCCAACACCCCTCAAATTTTGCAAATTATTTTCAGTGACAGGTCAACAACAACCTTAGTAGAACTTTACCATCCAGACTCTTAAATGCATTACTCTGTCTGCATCATTCCCCACTGAACTGTCACAAGACTCCATTCAGAAGCTCCCCCAAGAACATATTCCAAGTTACTTTTTATTTTGTGGTATTTGGTTAAAGTATTCACGCTTTCTAGTAAGAAAAGCATCTGACAGTACCTGTAAACACTACTATTAACCAAACAGCTGTAAATATCCATAAATGCCACAAAAGGTAGCTGCTGCTGTTTCTATTTATTCAGGAAATTTTCATTTTGAGCCTCAGAAATAAATGTGTTCAATCACTACTAGGAGTCCAACAGAGGGGGGGAAAAAGAAGCAAGAAAACACCAAGGCACAGGTAACCCTGTGTTTCTTCCTGCCTGGAAGAATAAATAATATTACTTCCAGTAACAAAGTGACTTGTAATTTTGTCTTAATTTACTTTAGAGTAAGATCCAAAAACACCTCCTAGAATCTAATAAAATGATTTTTAATTCATCTGAAAATGGGAAGCAGGGAAAGCTGACAAAGTTTAAGGGAACTGAGCAGTCATCTCCTTAAGAAGCACCTTTAGCTATAAGACAACAGCACTTTAGCATTGCCAGCATTATCTATCTGGTGTTTTTGATAATGTTCATAGGGAGCCCTAACATGTCAAGATGTAGAGCAGATTAAATTTATTGTACTCACCTGATCAGTCAGGAAAACCAATGTTGATTACAGAATAAGTTTTGCATCATGATTCCCAGTTTTATCCCAAATCTGTCACTGACCTCCAGGGTTATTTTGGCAAACCCCTTCCTCTGTTCTCTTTCTCTTATTTGAGTGCCTATTGACAGTATAAATTTTTTGAGGGTGGGGACATCTCTGTTTATACCAAGAGTAGCCTAATTGGGTACCAACCACAGTTCAGACATCAGCATTTCTGTAATAATAACAGCTTCTGCAGGTCTTTCTGGACTTTTAACCCTCCCAGCACCTCTCTGTAGTTGGCAAGTGTAACTGAAGCTCTGCTCTGATTTGGTTTGCTTTTTACCTTTGCCCACACCTCTTATCAACTTCCCAAAGCTTTATTATTTTGCTGCTGTCAGGACTGAACTCGAATCCATAGTCAGGGACATTTAAGGTTGGAAGTGAACATTTACCCAAACTGATAATCTGGGTTAACCACTGATAATCACTGGGTTTTACCACCAGGCAGAAACTCTCAGGATGAGTCACTGCTTGTTGCAGTGAATAGGGAGCACACAGACCTTCCAGTTAAACTCAGAACTTTAAAGAGATATACTTGTGTGTTCATTCCCTTCTACTTCACTTTTTGGTGTAATAGCATGGGATAAGAAATAATAACTAGAACCTGAAATATATATATAAAAGTTACAAGAATTAAAACCAGTTCACTTTGAAAATACAAAAAAAAAAAAAAAGGCAACAGATAAGTGAAAACAAGGTTCATCAAATAAGGATTATTTTTCTATACTTCAGGTATCCTTAAAGCCTTTATACAGTCCCATCACATCTGCCCACCATGGCAATAGCATTGCCCACATCTTGAAATCATCATGTCACACAGGAAATATGCAGGTGAAATGTCCAAATGATAAATCCTCCAGCTCATGAAGCCAAGAATTAAGGGTAAATCATTGAAATATCTAGGCATTATTAACCCAAATATACCTTTTTTAACTTTCCCATATCCCATAACACTTTAGGGAAAAGAAACATTAGTAAATCTTGCAAGTTTTTCAGTCTCCTTAAATTTGTTGTGAGTTTGATGTATCTGGCTCAGTTCCTGTGTTTCCTAACATATGTTAACTGATAACCATTTTTGTTATCAGCTTAATGCTGGAAAATTGACTTTGACATCTATTAGCCAGCTATATCTTCAGCTCAGATGAATAATTGATTGCATGACCAATTATTGGATAGCAAAATCTATTGGTGGTTTTCTGGTTAGACAGCATGAAAATTAGTTCTATTACTGCCACCTCTTATAGCCTGTAAAAAGATATATAGAACATTTCAATGCAAGATTTTGTATTGTATGTGGCTTATTTATCCTCCAAGTATCTTACACAGAATTCAGAGACCTGGGTAAAGGTTGAGTCTATTAGGAAAACATGTGCATAAAGAGAATTATCCTTTAGGGTCTGACCCATCCTCCTGGCAAAATTCTAATCCTCAAAAAGCTCAAGTTTCCACAGAAGAACAGATCTCCACCTGGGATCAAAGATCACATTTGGGTTCAATAAAACTCTCAGGGAAACCATTGGAAAAAGAGAAGAAGCATCTTTTAATAAAAGACTGAATGATGTGAAAATAAATTTCAGAAGAAAAAATTTTTATTCTTCAGGTCTAGCAAAAAAGCCACAATAATGGGAAAATTCTTCAAGAGAGAAAAGCATTCAGTACACTCAGCTATGAAATTCCTTGACTCCTGTTGTGGAGTAGACTAGTCTGACCAGAATAAAACACTCATGGACTTTTTCTGGAAAGTTTCCAACACTGGAACCATGAAGTGCAAGTGTTAAAATCCATGTAAGGAGCCAGCCAACTGTTGAAAAAGCAGAACTAAACCAATGAGCAGGGTGCACAGTAACTGCACTCCCAAGTAGAGCAAGATCTGACCATTTTTGGCCACATACCAGCCAAGGCTCAATAAACACCAATACGTTGGGTACACACAGACATAAGAGGATCAGTAATTACACTGGGGTGAGAATCAATAAAACCAAGTCATAGTTTTCAAACTGCTCCAAAGGCAAGGAATACATCTAACAAAAATCCTCGAGCAAGACCACTCTCAGAGTAGAAAGACTGGAAGTTTTGGCTAATGCCTGCAGAAAAGAAATTAATCCTAGTATCAAAAAGACAATGCAAAATCTTCTGCTCTGTCTTCATCAGTCCTTGGGCTATTTGCTAACATATCATGGTTGGAAAATCAACTGTCATCAGTGAAATTCATATAAGAATCAACAGTCCTGAAGGCTGTTCCCAAAAGATCTTGCAACTGTTTGTCCTTTACTGCAGAGCATTTTGGGAACAGCCAGCTGAGAAGCCCTTCACCTGTCAGAAGAATGCTTCAAATTCATTCTGCATGGCTCAGACTTCACACGGACATGTCCAGCAGCCATCAGAGACCCTGCTTTGATAAGATGCATCTTCTCCTACAAACACCGTAGGAGACTGAAACCAAATAGCTGGGAAATTCCAAAAGGTTAAGTAGAAGCAGTAACATTAGAAATGATATTTAGGACCCAGTTTAAAGGTGCTCTCATTCCAAGCTGACGAAAACCGTAATGACTTTCTCCAAAACAAACTGAAATAGAGGGGAAAAGTTTACCTCTGGGAACACCTTCAAAGAACTTGTCCCATGAGTGAAAGGAATGTAAAGAATAAGCACAAAGGAGTGGCTAACAAAAAAATGAATCTCAGCTCAGTCATGCCCCACAGAAGAATAGGATACACGTTTATGTCCATACACACATTTGTGTTTCCCACCTATGAACTCACCCTACAACTACTGCTGAGATGAACAAACCCCCAGTATCTGTGTCCAAACACACATACACAGAGTAGCTGGAATTACTAATTCTCAAAGTGCTGGAGAGATGCTGAATTAAGCCTCAAATCATATCTCGTGTAGATAAGAGAAAAAAGCCCACAGCCAACTGCCTTTCCACCAAACACAGGCCAGCAAAGCACCTGAAGCATTTGTCAGATAAAGTCATTTGTTACTAAGCAAGCAATAGTCACATGGTACTTGAGTTATGGCCACCAACATGTTAAGATACTAATAGAGAAGTAATATCTGATTAAAACATGGATAAAATATATTTATTACAAGATGAGTTCAGCTGTATCACCAGCTCATAGGTTCTTATACTCAAAAGAGCACAGGAATGAAGGAAATGAAAGAGGCAACAATAATCCTGGAGAAAAAAAGAAGCTGAGAGGTCAGAGGATTCCAATGCATGACAAGATAAGGTAGATTAGTTATAATTTCTTCAAAAAGAAATTCACTAAATACTCAACAAACAGCCCTCCAAGTATAGAAAGAACATGGCTTTCTATTAGAATCTGTTTGTAGGAGAGAATAATAATTACACCTCCTCTTTTTTTCAGCCAATAAACATCCAGGATAAAGTGCTGTTTAGTGTCCTGAATCAATAACCACATTAGTTATGCACATAAGCCTGAGCAGAAGTGATGCAAGAGTTGATGCTTTCTCAGAAATTACTATGGATTATTGTGGAACTGTATTCACATACATTTGCTAACACAAAACATGTACAAAATTTCCTCTCATCAGCTGCAATGTGAAAGAATTTTAGCACATCCCAAGCATGCCAACTAGCTTCAGCTACAATATATTTTTTTTTGCTTTTATTATATTTATTAATCCATTTAACATTGTTCACTGGATTCAGGACACATGATCTCATTGCAAGTAGCTCTTCCTGATTTCCAAAGCAGTTGAGACTGTGGGTGATAACACAGCTGCTCCACTCCAAGGAGAGGGGCAGGGCCTGTGGCCACAGGATGGACATCATGGCCAAGGTCCACCAACAAACCCATGGCTGGGAAACACTTGTTGGGAAAAAGATTCAGCAAAAGGCAAGTTGAACCATGCCCTTCTATACAGCTTCACTGACAAGTCTAACAGTCACTGCAAGCAAATAGTTACATCTGGAGCAGTTAAACTCTCAAATTTCACTTTTCCTTTGCTGAGTCAGCAGCAAAATACCCATGGCTGTGTCACACACCTCGCTCCTGCCCTCTGCTGAAGGAGAGCAGCGAGGTAACTCCACTGCAACATCACCTGGCTCTCCCTCTCCTCGCACTCTGGAATTTCACCTACAGCAGGCACAAAACTCTGCTCCCTGGGCTGCCTGCAGCCTGCATTTTCCTGCTCCTAAAGACCATGTCATGGTCGCCTGCTCTGAAATTGGATGTTGCTAAACAAAAGGAAATTTCATTCTGCCCCATCAGTTTGGATCACTGTTTTTCTTTTCCGGGCAGGACTTTTTCCTGTTATTCCAGTGGAGTCAACTTTCCCCTTTTGTCTCAAAATACTTCAATTCAGATTCCAAATTAGCAATCAAGTACTCTCTACAATGACCCACACCATCTGCGGGATAAAGCGAAGTCCAAAATACAACAGTCCTTCCACTTTTGTAACCCGTGAAAACCTTTGATTCTGGGTTAATCAATAACTTAAAATTATTTATAAACTATAAAGCAATTAAAATGAAGTTACCTATACTTTTCTTAATGTATTGATAATACATTAATAAATATTTAATTATTTATTTACAAAAGTAGACTTGAGTTAGGACAAAAATACCTTCTGGCACTTATTTCATGCCTGTAAATAGATGCTATTTAACTTCTATTTTACCACCCAATAAAATTAAAATCATTCCTTCAAAAGAGATGTTTTCTTTAACATATACCAGGTCTACCTGGGATTTCTATTAATAAATTTGCCTCCTTAGGCCAAAGATCAAAAATTAGTGATGGTCCACAACATGCAGAGCTTTTAAAAAATGTCACATTCTTTCATTTTCAGCATAAGAAATGGGCAACTTGTTCAGGGCAAATACTTGTTTGAACTGAGGATTTTATTATTAATCTCTGAAGACTGCTGAATTTAGGGTCACAGTAAGGGTTGATTAGGTACAAGGTGCACAAAGCTCTCCTCTGTCAATGCTATTGAATGAAGCAAGTAATTTAGATTCAGAATTGGTCTTGGATTGAAGCTCACTCCATTACCGACCATTTTCAATTTCAGCTATACAATAAACATCAAGCTCAGCAAGGAAATTAGTACATTTGGTAATGTATTGGGAGAGATGGGTGGGTCTCTGACAAGATGACACTTATCACCAAAGCTTCAGTTAATGAAACCCTTGAGTGGTTTCTGCGTTTGACATATTTTGACATTTTTTGAAATCACATCCAGCAGGTTTTTTTACCCCACAATGTTGTTCTTTATGAGAAAAAAAAATCTATCTATCTTTAAAATGAGTACTGAGTACTGCAATATTATTGGAAAAAAATTAAAGAGACTGCATTGAAGGCAGGGGGGAAGAGAATCTGACTTTCTTAAAATGCAGGAAGTAGAGCAGAATGCACAGTATTTAAACTGAGGAGATGTCAACGTTCACACATTTTCAGAAGAGAGCTTAGATTTCAACAGGCACATTTGCCTTTAGTCTGTTTGCTCAGAAAAAGCCATAAACTGTAACAGGAAGCATTTTTTTAGTGTGACTGTAAAAAATTTTTAAACTTAATTAGCTCACTGGTGTTTTTAACTTATCCACACAAAAATTAGCATAAAACACTATAGTAGATTTATCATTAAGGGGATTAAAATGATAATTTCTACTATAACCTGAACAAGCAAAATACGTTTTTCTGGGTTACTTTCACAACAGAATTGGTTTATTTTTGTTTAGTGTTTTGTTCTTAATTTTTTTTTGTTTGAAATAATGAGAACAAAGAAGAAGATAACTAGTTATAAATCTTTAGCAAACTTACTGTACAAAAGACATCAAAATAAGTGAAAAAATGAAAGCAAATTAGGAGACAGAAAGGGAGAATGAACAATTGTTGGTCTAAAAGTAGCTCTCTCGAGTTGATGACCCAAAAACACCACAATAGCTCTCAGATCACTTTAAATGCTGCTTTGTAGCAATGTGGCACCTACAATGTATGACTAGAATTAAAAAGGGTCAGAAGAGACAGAAGACTTAGAGATCACTAATTCTGAGCGGTTTGATATTTACTCTTTAGCTTTTCTGAAAGCCGAGGGAAATTATTATGGATTCATATATTTCAATCTCACACAGTTCTATTATTGTTCATTTTTTCATTCAGAGCTGAGAGAACAATTAAAACAAAAAATACAAAGCAATTTAAACAGGGACATTCCTGAACTCTACTAGACCTACAAGGCAACACTTAGAGCTGCAGTTCCTATCCGGGTGGTCCCTCCCAAAGACTTTTTTCCAACACAAGTGGGAGGTCACCTTGAAGATTTCAGGGACAGGGATTGTATTGTACAGGATACATACTCCTGAAGAGTTGCATTGTGTTGCAATGCAATTTTTATTTAAAACCTTGCCCTCCCCATGACTCTGCTCTAAGCATTTCCCCTGCCTCCCTCAGTCAAAGTTTAAGGTGGCAGAGCAAGTACCATGTGTATTTGTGCCCTCTTGAAAACCTAAGGCGGGGAAAATAGAAGAAGATATCTTCTGAGCCAAAGAAATCCTGTATCACAAAGGAGGTAATGATTATTTCTCTAGCTTTGGAGGATTTGTTTTACTTTGTTTTGGTTAAACTGGAATCGTTTCCCACAATACTGAGGTCAAAATCTGCCATATCCTACTGCATCTTTGGATCTTTCTGACCCTGTTTCAGCTTACACTTCAAGATGAGCTCAAGCTACTCAGGCTGCAAAATATCAGTATTGTTAATATTTAAGTCCCAGCAACAGCCAGAGATGCACTGTTCCAAGCACAGTAGTGTAATAGCCCAGATTATTCTGGGATTTCAGAAAGTTCACTTACACATAGACCATGTGCTCTACCCAAGATGTGTAATGTGTAAAAAGCCAGGAGGAATCCCAATGGCAATTCAAGTAGTCCCTGGTCTGCATTTCAGCTTTGGAGATGCTTACACATAGATTCTGTAATTTGACCCACTATTTTCAGGCAATAGAGGTTTGAAAGGAAAAGTTAGACATCACATGGTTGGGCTGTTTCATCTTATCTATGTTCAAATAACCAGAAAAGAAGAATTCAGGGTTTTCTGGGCACTTGGAAAATATGGAACTGAATAAATTGTTCAAACATCATCCTGCAATCTCAATGCAGGAGTGTTTGCTCCACGCATTTTATCCTAGAAAGTTTCAAAATTTAGATTTAATCTTTCAAATCACTGGGAATATGATCCCAGCAAACAGAAGAGTTTAACTACTGTACCACACAATGTGATGTGTAATTATTTTCTGACAGTATTTACCAGAAATCTGGGTAGTTTTCATACTTTTAACTCATAGAAAACATTCAGCCTGTTCCAGTAATAAAGATACCTGTCAGTATATTACAGATAGGAACTCACATACTGAATAATCTTAACTTGTTCAGTCAAGCAAGTTTTCATAGTAGGAATTTTTTTTTACAGCCTCAGTTATAAAACGTTTTTTGATCCTGCTAAGACTTAATATAAACTGCAGTGACTATATCAGAAATCAGATCAAACTAAGCAAGTTAATTCCCTGGTTTATGACATTTTTTCTACTAATACAGAGCCAAGTCACCAAATTTTATTTAGTAAATACTCAGTCTTAAGTCAAGATCTTTCATTCTCATTGTCAAAGTAACAGATGGTTTGGTTACAAAACGAGATGGTATTCAGTGGAATCAAATCAGTAACAGTCTGTCACATCACCTCTGTGCATTTGCAGGCACTGGACTGGCTGAGCCTATTCCCACTTTCTCCTGACTTACAAAACCAAAGACTCCAGATGTGGTTGCCTGGAGTTGCAGGTGCTGGGAATATCCCTCTTCATTCCACTGCAGAAAGGGGATAATATTTAAGGTGTTTTTCTGCATTTCCTCTCTCCTTTTACCTAAGGTCACTTCTTTGGCATAAATTTATCCGTGATGGATTTCTGACAGATAATCTCAAGCCATGCAACCCATCTCTGTGCAAGGACTTCTTTTGGACTCCCTCATACCACTGGTGGCCTCTCTGCTGGAGATCTTCTTCTGGCCTTTCACCTCACTCAGTAACTGATTATGCATCTGGCACAGGTTTCTCCCTAATTGTCCTTCACAGCATGAACTACTGTCCTATTCTGCCTCTCTCTGCAGCCCATCTTTTCCCACTATTAAAGAGCATGCAAGTGTAGGCAGGACTGGACAATTATTTTCCTCATGCTACTGAAAAAGAAAGGGAATTTTTAATTGAAAAACTGAAAGAGGAAAATAACTGACAGCTTTTAAACAGTTTTTCTAGAAACTTGATATTTTCTGCATATTTAATTTTCAGAGTCCAGTTTTCTGTTGGGGCAGGTCAGGGGGAAATCAATCAGGTATTGTGACATACTCTTTATAACCTACAAAACTATCCGTACTTTTTTCACTTTTTTCTACATGGCTTCTTTAAATAGATGCAGAAATAAGTTTACTGGAGTACCTAATGATTTTTTTAAAGTTGAAAGCAGGTAGCCTGCTGAAGTCCCAGGATGAACACCCCTTTGTTCCTTTTGACCTGTCACACTGAGATTAACAAATCTGTGACCCATAAAACAAGGTTAGATAGGGGAAACCAATTGCAACCTCTTCTTTCAGTCCCCAGAGAAAAGACTATGTGGAAGACAGCCAAAGGTCCACTGAGCAACAAAATGATAAAAGAAAATGTTTTACTAGGTTTTGATATTCTTTGTCTTTCTTTTCCACTAGAAGCAGGTGAAGAAGCAAACCCTCAGTTATATACAGCTTTACAAAGGTATATGTAAAAAACCAGACCTGTAAAAACATTTGGGTAAGGTGTTTTATTAACTTAGATTCAGATCACCAAGTAGAGACAATAAATAAAATATTCTATTTTATTTTCAGGGATTTTTTCCCCTATTATTTCCCTTGTCAGCCTTGCCCACTGCAAGAAACCAATGGCATAAGAGGTCCAAGTGGAGTATGGGCTGGGAGCCACTAAGAGAATATTGAGAGAATCAGGAGGAGATGAGACAAAAGTTCAGGAGAACTTCCTGGAGGTGCCTCCAACCTCCCACATGACAGACACAGATGTCTGAAGTGCAGTCATTAAGCCACTGACAATTTCCAAAACTGTGAGACAACTGACAGTATCACCACCTTGGATAATATGTGATAATTGACAATATAACAGTTTCCTAAAGGTTTATGAACAAGTAGATTTCCTTTTAAGATTTATATGTTTTCTTGATGGATGTGAATTTTATAACTCAAAAAAGCATTTGGGCTCATTCCAATCACCCACTGACAGAATCTATCCCTTTTCACCTGAACACCTCTTCAGTATCATTAAAAGCTCTGAACACTGAAACCCACAGGTTATAAATGATGCACCACAAGGGTCTTCCAGGAATCAATATAAAAACTAAAAACAAAATTCAGGATTCCCCAGCATTTGCATGAGGTATCTATAAGCATGTATAAAATTCTAAATAGAATATCTGAGCTAAGTGAAAGCAGAGAGATCTTTCATAGATATATATAAATATATATATGTATCTGTATTCATATTTTGTTGTTAGTGAAAAAACCAGAAAATTTTAATCTACTCTGAAACCTTGCTCTTCTCAAAAACAACTCCGCAAAGAATAATGAGCAGATGACTCCTTTGAAAGACAGTGTCCTTAGTTCAACTGCATAGACTTGGTGTCCACTGAATTTCACAGTACTCAAAGGTTTACTATAAAAGCTTTTCTCAGAAATAAGTTCAAGGTTGCCTTTTTCTCCCTACTTTAAACCATTCTTCTAACTCCAACTGGTATCTCTAATATCTCTTAATGCCTCCCCTTTGACACCTCCCCAAATGCATCATTTTTCTCAATCACTCTAATGAAAGACTTTTGACACCCTCATTCTCTCTCTGTTCATGATTCTACTTTGACTATAAGTTCTTCAGGTCAGGGTCTATCTTTTTCTTCTGTATTTGTACGTTATAATAAAAAGGGTCTGGACTAATAGCTAGAGCTTCAGACACCGATATATTAAAAATACTAATAATTCCTGTAAAAGGTTTCAGGTTCCTGATTATGAAGTTTTAGCTTTTAGTAGCCATTGTGAGCTTTCTGATCTCCCTGACACTTCTTAAAACTGTCCCAAAAACATCTGTTTAGAGAGACTGTGTTAGTGACTGTGTAAGTGAAGCAGGGACTTGCATTTTTCTCATGGGTTAGAAAGTGAAGATTACCTGGTTTGGTAAAGCAGTGTCTATTTTATAGGTATGTCTGATAGTGAGACAAACAGGGTGGTAGCATTCGAGAAAAGGAAGACAGAAATATAGGCAGTCATTTTTCTGTTTAGAGGAATCACTAACTTGTACATTTGGAATAACACGTGACTGGGGGCTGGCACATTCTACTATATGTTTAAACTAGAAACAAAATGGGATGGTGATGCTATTCAAACGTCTAGAAAGGTTAAAAAAAAGTGAATTTCCATGGCCTTCTTGTAAAAAAAGAAAGGGGATATTGTGTACAGCAAAATACGTATAAAGGCTCACTTAAATGGAAAATTGTTTTCTCTAGTCAATCCCTGTTCCGAACTGAAGGTGGTCTAGAAGCAAGAAAGGAAATGTTTCAGTTAGATGTAAATACTCCCTTATTTGCATGATTTTCATAAATCTTTAATGAGAAAAGTATTGTGTGAAATTCTTCACACAGAACCACAGCAAACAGAGATATTCCTACACCTAAAATAACCCTGAATTGGCATCTCTCCATGCATCAATATATGAACTGCTTCTCAGCAATCTGGAAAAAAAAAAAAACAGGAAGAAGAAAAATCCATCCTAAACTGAACACCCAGTAGAATAAATGATGTTACTTAATGATCAGAACTAAGTGGAGAGAAGGTCCAGAACACATTATGGAATGGAAGGCCCTGAAAACAACCAGGCCAATGTTCATTTGGCATTTTAACCCTAGTGAGTGAGACTTGTGTTCAGTTAAAACATTATCCAAGTATTTATTTCATGCAGCCTCATGCAAGTAACAAATATATGGCTGGGATTTATAAGCACCAAATCAAAGTCGCCTCAGCATTAATGATCAACTTTGCTTCATGTTTATATCTTGCCCTTACCATACAAATTTTTAAAATGCAAGTGTTTAAAACTCCCCTCCTATCCACCCCCCCAACTGTTGTTTGAAGTTTTGCATCACTTCCAAGTTTCCTGAAATTTTCTTCATATATCCAGGGAAAAGAAAAAAACAAAAATCAATGCTTCAATATGTTTCCATGTTCAATCAATTTCTTTCCACTAAATTCTTTATACTCACATATGTTTTGGTACACACAGTTTTAACCAGTAAGTTGGGTTTTCTAAGAAAAGAATGTATCATTCATTGTAACACCTGAGTATAAAAATAGGAAAATTAGGGAGAGAGGCTCAAAAAAACCCAAACAAACAAACAAAAAAAAAACCCCAAAACAACCAAACCAACAACAAGAAAGCAAACATTTTTTCCCTATTTTCTAACTGAACTGTTAAACAACACACTGAATCCAAAACTCTGTGTACATACATCACTGACTTAACCTTGCTGTTAGAATCTCATCCTTCACAGTTTGTAGCTTTTTATTAAAGTTAACAATATAACCATTCTACATGGGTTGTTTGCTTTTAGCAGAAAGAAGAACGTGCTTGTGTTTAATTAGGTTTGACTGTAAATGGCTGCAAGCAGACTGTGAAGTGCTCATTGTGGAGGACGTGATGTGGGAACATGGCAGTGCCACTTTTGCTGCTGTTATTGTTTGTCTGGGGACACCTTTCCGCAAGACTAAATCCAGCGTGACGGGGTGTCTGTCTGCACGGTGACATCTGTATCACTGCAGCGGGGAAAACCCCAGAAATTCATTTTGAAATGAAAGCTTAAAACATGTAGAATAGTATGAACCGAGGAATACAGACATATTTAAAAAAAAAATTCTCTTGCTTTTCTCCATGTTTCTGTAGAAGGATATAATTGTATCCAAATCGTTTTTCAGCAGTTCAATAATTTTCATCTTCTCTTCAATACTCACTTCATGACCTGGACAAATAACTTATTCTCCAGCTTTCTGGAGAATTTTTCAATTTTTCACTGTTTTTACATTATGAAAAATGAAATGTTAGTATTTAATTTAATATCACAGATTTTGCTTCGAATTTGAGATTCTTAAATTATATTCAATCAAATTTAAGAGATAATGCAGTAATTTCATATAAAAACAGTAAATATATTCATATGCATTTTAAAAATTCTTCAATCTTCTAATGAGCAAATACCTCAGTGAAATAGATAAATCTTCAAAAATATCTAAGTTTCCCCAAAACTGCTGCCCTTTTTTCAGTTTTAACTCATCTCTCTCAGTTTAGTACTTCTTTCAGGGCAATGCGTGTACTATAGTTCTCATTTCCATGCTCTTGTCCCACAGTAAACAACTAGAAGACATTCAAAGTATGACAATGGAGACAATAAATTTTCTTTACATTAGTAAAGATCCTATTCCGGCCGCTGTCAAGTCTCTTGGTAGCCTTTGCCATTGGCACTTTTCACTCTGGTCCTGTAACTCTCAGCTTGCTGTGGCACCTTGAGTGACAGATGTGTCAGGTATGACTCAGAGTGCAGTCAGTTTAAGTGTGGTTCATTAATTTGACATAAATAACTTTTCATAACCAGAGTTTTTTAGGAAAAACTTAAATGATGAAACTGAAGGACACATGGATGAAAAATACGTGTCAACAAAAGGAAGTGTTTAGTGCTCCACATGAGGAGAAATTTGATTTAAATTCAAAGTCCTTAATAAAGCTCTACAAAAATCTTAGAATACAAAACCCACTAATATTTATTACTTAAATGAGGAAAAAAAAATTTCCCCGAGTTAAGCCAAAGTTTCCATTTACAGATTGTGCCTGTGCTTCAGGCTCCTCCTTTATAACTGAATCAAAATCAATTCTTGGTATTGTATTTTCCTTGACATTGAAAGAGTCAAAAACTATTTTGTGTCTATTTCCTTCCTCTACAAAATATCCAGAAAGATTTTATTTCAACTTTCAAATAAACCATAAAACATTTTAGCTGTGAGCAGAAACCAGTTGAGCAATATTTCTTAAATGGTTGAAGTTTTGCAAGCTTGAAGCAGATGAAAGCAAGGTGCAACAAAAGCAACTTGCAAACCCTAAATTCTTAACTATCATTTATAAGGGTCCATTAGAGTGAAGAGTGACTTTTATTCCATTGTTCTGCTAAAGAATGGAATAACCTTGTACAAAGGGTTATTTGAGATCAATAGCAGTGAAAGGATTTGAGATACGAGTAGAAATTAGTGGGAAATCTCTTCAGCTGAGTCAGATAATTTCACTAAAATATGAAAGATACAGAATTTATTTAAGAATCAACAACTAGTCCCATTTGTCTGTCAGTCTTGCTCTCCAATAACCAATACATGAATTAGAATCAATACCAGTGAGAATAAACCTACATATTTGAGATTTGGCCTCTTCCTTACATTTATCACTGTTATTATTTTGTTTACTTGCTGTATTTTAAAAGGGGTATTATCTAGTGAAAAATTGTTGCTACTCTACTTTAGATATACTTCAGTTCTCACTTTGAAATTAAATCAGGGCATAGAAACAGATAACAGACTTTAAGAACTACATTGTAATTGTAAATATTCACTCCATCTTGATGCTAATAAATCACGCACAACAGTCTTTAACCAGACTCCAAAATGTCTCCACTGATGAAGGGATACAAGTCTATAATAAAGTAACCTAACTTAAGAACTAAGGGGTGTATTTTTACATTTATATATGAATTTTTTAAATTTAAAATTTAAATTTTTAGACTTGTTCAATTTTTCTTTAATAAACAATACAGTAAATCAGAAGCAAATTATTAGAATTTCTGATAAATTTATTATCAAAATATAATTATTTACATTTTAAGCTGTAGGTTAATTAATGAATGATCCATATTTAAAATCTAATACATTTAAGGGTTCCAGTTATTGTTTCTGTTTTTAAGGTAGACCATACATAGCTATGTTTATCAAATAATTCCAAAGCACTATACTATTCTTTTTTTTTTGTGAGGAATATTTATGAAAGAGATGCTTGTGGATCTTGTAAATTAAATGGCTCTAGCTCAAAAAAATGAAAAAAGTTACTTTTATCTGTTCTCACATTCTAAATTTTGAAAAATGGAAAAGACTTCCCATTGTAAAAGACAGTAATTATTATTTTAATAGTTTTCAGGGAACATACAAATTGGAATCTAACTTTTGATTTCTTTGTAATTACAAATAATTTCATTTTTAGGTTAAAATACAGAAAAATAATGCCTATGAAATCATCATTGCTAAACGCTTGCTTACATTAAGCAATGGAAAAATAAACCAGTATTTTGAACAGGTGGACCTTTAAAAAAGATTCCTAATTATTCTTATACTGTTAAAATTATTTCAATTTTGCATCTCAGCAGATACACATTTGTACATCAGAAGCAGGTGTTCATCAAAAAGAGATGGTAAAGAGATACTGCAGCCTAGGCTCGAAACCCCGCCTGCATGGTGCACTGAGAGATAAATGAGAAAAATCCTGCAAAACATCTCTCTTCACTTCAGAAGGAGATTACACCTTTTTAAAAAGGCAAAACACGCAGTTCAATTACTTATTGTCTTGGCATGTGGTTGTGATGAAAGAAAGAGTCTCAAACATCAATAGAGCTAAACTAACTTCCCAGATGGGCTTCAGAAGAGGGAACCCTTCTGCAATCCACCTGCACATAAAGCTACTTTCTACTATTTGAGATAAAATCCATATTTTCCAACCCCTCCATTCAAATCATCCCTTTATCTTACATGGCTGTTTGATATGCACCTCCTTGTCTTTACATCTACCTAAAAGAAAGAGAAAAATCTTGTAGAAATAAAAAGCTATCATCTGTGGGAACCCTTCAATGAATATCCCATCTATTTAGATTCCGAGCCTCAGCGTAATATTTATTGTAAATATATTTTTCATTTAATGTAAAAGATAAAACACTTTAGGTTTATCACTGAAAATAACCAATAACAAATGCAAGAGACAGGGTGATGAATTCGTCAAACACCCATATACTCATGTTTTAATATTTGACCAGATTATGCCTTGTAATTACCTGCAGTAAAATTGCTCCTGGAACCCTGAAAAATCCAAATTACTGCTCTAAATAAAACAAAATTATTTACTAATGTGTTCAACAGGTGTAATCTGAGAAATGGTGTGCACTGGTTTAGGTACCACAAGTGAAATGCGTGCATGAAACCAAACGAATTAACAGAAGCCCTAAAAGCTTTATAGACAAAAAATTCATCCCTAACCTTAGCTAGTTTCTTGATAATTTATGGTAGGGATGATGATATGAGAGATGGGAAACAGAAATCGTTGTCCTGTTGTTCTAGAGTCTGAATCTGCTACTCTAGCTGTTCTTATCTGAATATGGAACAATTTTGACACTATTTAAAGTATGGCTTTACAGCCCTCAGTAGATGAATGCAGGACAGCAGGAAAACCTTCTTAGGAAAAGAACCAGAAAGAAAATTACACTTCTGTTTAAATTAACATTTCTTTGTGAACTTTCAGGTTCAATACAGAAGTTGTGGAGCAAAGTCCAATATGGGCACCAGTATCCTGCAATTGCAAGATGACCTTGTGTATTACTGTTACTGGTGGCCGCCAAGAAGGGAAAAAAACAAACCTACTTTATGCAATGCCTAAAATTAAAGCAAATTTTACTGTTAATTTGTTATTGTTTTCTTTTGTATGATACTTTGTGGAACCATATCTTCACAATTTGTAATGGGCTCTGTAAGTGAAATGACAGACACGGGTTAGGTCAGATCATCTCATTTTTGTACACAGAGACTATTACTGTTGTTGACACATTAAGCAGAAAGAAACCAATTTGAATTATACATTTCTAACTAGCTTGTCCTGAAACCAGGGAACATGAGCACTGTTGAGGGGTGAAACAAAGAAATGCAGTGCTTTCCATTGTAGACATAATTATTAAAATATAACACCTTCCCCCCACCTCCCCAAACTCTAGTGCAGGTACCAGGAATATTTTACTCTCCAATTTTGAGCTTATCTGCATGAGCTGCAGCTCTGTGTTAAAGAGGAGGTCGGCAATAATCAATGAGATTCAACCCTCAAGCTCTAGACAAGATGCCAACACAGCCCTCAGTTGGGCAAAATTTGGATGCCCTTGATTTAAGCTTCCTAAGCCTCTCCAGTTCCAGTTCAGGAGATTAATGTAATTCCCACAGCTCATACTCCTCAGAAGATATTTTATGTTTCACCATATTGTTAATAGAACTGTACAAAACTCAACAGTCTTGGTTCTCTCTGTTTCAAGGAATGAAATAAACTTTCACACAATTCTCATTAAGCAGAACTGGAGAGATGCCAACAATTTACTCCTCCTTAATGACTGAACTTCTTAGTGGAAGCATTTCACAGGTGGTACATTTGAGTACAGCTACACACAGATAATGCAGCTTGTTTCTCTGTGCCATCAGTGTAAATGGGAGTGTGAAACTTCTCCTCTATTCCTCTGCTCCTCAGCACAGTCTGGTTGGTTTTCCTTCACTGGTGCAGACAGACATGTGCTGTCTGTTGCCCAGCTACTTTCTTCCATTCTAATACTGACAAAAATATATTTCTAAGTAGGTTCCCCATGATTTTTAAGCTTTTCACACTGGCATCCAAAGTGGTTGTGGGCAAATTTAGTTTTTTAATTCACTTGGTAGCAATCCACATCAACAGCCAGCAAACTGAACTTTAGACATTGGATGGATCTTTTCCTTATATTAAGGTTGTTGGCCTGGCAATCCACACTGCCTTTGCCTGGTGGCCACATCTGTTTCTGACCATAAATCCCAGTCTTTGAATAAGCTGGCACTTCTACAACATCAAGTTCATATTTCAAAAAAATAAAACAAAATAAAACAACAAAATTTCTTCTTTTTAAAAGCTTGAGTAGTGCTCCTAATCAGCAGAAATTATGCTAATTGTGTGATAAACATCAGCCAGAGTAACACCAGTTACAGGACCTTGTTATACTACTACTCACCTGGTACAGGAAAAAAACAAACAACCATGCCAGCAAGTGTTGTGCATTTTAAACAATGTGTGCAGAAGAACACTGGAGGAATATCAACCCATTTTTAACAGAGTTTGCTAATCAGTACATTTACATTAATAGGAAGCTGCAAACAGCCTCACAAATATTAATCTGAAGCAACCACAGTAATTTTAAATATTATGATTAAAAGAGCTTGGCCTTTTACTCTTCAGAAAATAACCAAGTCTACATTGATCAATTTGAACTTTAAAATATTCCCATCTCTGCTTATGGCTGATGTGATTGAGAATCACCCACTTTAATAAACAAACAAACAATCAAACAGGCACTAGGTGTACTGGTGGAGAGATGCAGTGGCTCCAAATGCTGTTCCTCTGCATTATTCTTGCTCAGTGCACATGTAACTAAAACACATAACAGCCAGGTTTCTTTAAAAAAATCCTGATAGATGAATATCTTCAATGTGCCCAGCTTCCTAGCTCCTCACCATTTTCAAAAAAATTGCTTCTTCTGTACTAAGGCTGCATCACACCATATGAAATGAAAAATGCTATTTACGAATATTGTGGGATAGCTTTGAAAGTACTTTTTGCTTCATACATCATGACACAAAAAGCTGTGAACATCACAGAAAGTTGTGAGTAAATGTAACTGACATTTTGCTTCAGCACCTTTAAAACAATCCACTGCAAATCTTCATAACAAGTTCTCTGCTCTCAGTCACCTGTCACTTCTTGTTTTAATCAAATGGCAGAAGTAGAATTTAAAAAAGAAAAAAAAGAGCACTAACAACCTAACTAATACCTGCTGATATCACAACTGTAGCAGTTAATAAGGGCTTGGAAAAACCCAGCCTACAAACAGATGCCTTGCATTCACCAGATGTTTCTTTATTGGCCAAGTCTCTCACAGCCATTCTGCCTTGGGCATTCTCTTCATTTTGTTTTCCCTTTCCTAAACTGTTTTTTCCAGCTATACTTGTAGCTGTGCAGACTTCCGATTAAAAAATTCCTTCTCTTTGTGCAAAGAGAAACTTCAATTTTTCTGTGAATAATTTTCTTCATAACAGAGGAAAGTCTCTAATGTGGAGTTTGTGCCTATTTCTAGTTTTCTATGGTTTAATGTTCTGGCAGCCTCTCAAGTGGCTTGTTCCAAGCTTCATGTATCTGATAAAATCTCCCTATTTCTTTGGATGACTGATGATCTCAAGAGCCTACTTCTGGGTTTTAAAAAAGCAGCTTAATCTCCTGCTATTTTTAGGAGCCCAAAAGTGTAGTACAAATGTTTCACACTGACAGGGACATTCCTTTTCCTTTGCCCATTGAGGAGCTTCTCAGAAGACTCTGCTGATCAGCAAAAAGAAGAAATGAGGCAAGAGCCAACAGCAGAAACCACATGCCAAAAACTGAAGTGGAATGGGGCTTGGAAGCCTTCTGCAGCAAAGAGAAAGTAACTATGGATCAACCTCCCTTTTTTCAGAGCATCTGATGGAACAGATGGAGAAGAGACACTACTCTTTTTCCAAGGAGATTCAATGTATTTTAAAAGAAGATTTAAAATTTGAGGAAGAAGGGAAGGAAAAAAGAATGGAACAAGGTTTTAGGGAGGTTTTAGGTTAGTTAAAATTTACAAATCCATGCATTTGCTAGGGTTCCATCTGTAGACAGTTAATCATATCAACAGGTAAGGGAAGCAATTTTGTTGTCTTTTGTTGATTTTTGGGAGCACTTTAAACTTAGAAATCAATCTCTAAATTTTATATATGCTTTCTTTGCACAGCAATTAGGCATTTCAATATCCCTATTTGAAGTTATTATGTTTTTCCTCTCTTCCAGTACCTTGTTGCTCAAAGGTGCAAAAAAGTATTGCAAAATGAAACCATATGGGAAATAGCTTTAATCTTCCTTGATGAAAATCTCACTGTAAACTGTCCTTCATTCTAAATGAATCTATTGTATTATGATTCTCCACTTTATTTCTGCTATTTGTTACAAACAATGTCAACTGCCTGAGGGGAAAACTTTTCTTAAAGAAGCTACACACCAAAAGTTGCATTGAATTTTATTGCTCCATGAGGGATTGGAATGCCACGTTGCTGTTAAAAGAAATCACACAAGAATCTAGAATCCTGTTTATGTATTGCTCCTTAGCCACTAGATTGCTTGAAAATGTTATCAGCTTTTACGATAACATAGATAAATGTAATGATTATACAGCTTTTTGTAACTTTGTCCTTAAAAATAATGTGTGCATTTGGAAATACGTCTGTAATTTGGAAGGGCTTTTTGTCTTGTACATTCATGCTATAGATGATGGTTAGTTTTGATGTAGCTTGTTACAATTTTGCTGCTGATTTAAAGAATGTGTTATTTAATAGAACCTTAATTACACACACTTTTAACCTTATAATGGCAAGGGTCAATTAATTTTACCCCACAGCTTATAGGATCCATGCTTGTTAAACAAATAAAATGAAAAAAATTCGCCAAGGTGATTTGAAAAGGGTAATGGCAATACAGCTTCATAGGGCCAATAAAATTACAGCTAATCCTTCTGGGAATCCAAATGGCAATAAAGTGAAAGTGAGTACAGATTAACACATTGTAAATCCACTTGCTCCCCAGCAATGTTTACACAAGTATTTGCCATTGCCTGGTAACATTTGATCAAAATTCAATTACAGTTTGCCAAGATTTTACTGAAGAGGCTACTTCTATTTCCCACAAATATAATTCAACTTCTTGAAGACCCCAAACATGTTTTAATCCGGGGTAGGAATATGTACTGACACCCTATGGATGACAGAAAATGGATGGGCTTCTAGGGTTTCATACTGATGGCTTAGAATATGAACAAACAGTGCAATATCTAAGGAAATGCTTCAAATGCTTTTCTGTGTTAATATTCCTGAATTTGAAAGGTGGGGGAGTGCACTTTTCCTGTGCACTTTTCAAAAGATATTTGCTTGAGTCCAAACCAGCTTTTTCCTTACTGCTCACTTATAACACAAACTGCACTCACATGGAGGCCAACAGCCAGCAAAAACATATTTCCATTTTAACGCCTTTAGATGATCAAAGCATCAGCTTAATATAATCAGCTCAAATCCATTTACCAGTGAGCCTACCACTGTGCCCAGGGACTGTTTTCCTTTCCAGCCCTATCTATTCTGGAACAGGTGCTATAATAGTAAATTAATTAGTCTGTGGAGATGCACCTTGTTCTCCATCTCCACAGGCCTCTTGTGGGTCAGGGCCTTGAGGAAAATGCCATCTGGGCAGAGTTTCCCCCAGAGAAACAATCAAAGCCTACAGATTTCAGACTACAGAGGAGGGTTCATATGACAATTAACCTTATTAGTCTTTTTTTTTAAATGGTTGATAGCGTGTCAACGTGTTGGCTCTATAAATAATCTGTTTCTCAAAATCATCATTGCAACTAATTCAAAGAAATTACCCCTATCTAAAAATCCTCCCAAGAAAATACTGATCTCCTTGCACTGAAAATATAAATAAGTCTTAAATAATAACTTACAAATAGGAAGACATCACACAACTGCCCCAGAGTACTTAAAACTTTGATATACTTTGAGAGATTGACAATTTTTACTGTGACCAATTTTATAAAAACCCTGAGGGACTTGTGCTATTAATCATTTTGGTTCTCTGTTTTCACCGTGGTTTTGCCCAGTATCCAATTATCAACAGAGTCAGAACTAAATTCAACACATTTCACAAGTGACATTAACATTTATCTTGGTAAATCTCGTGGGTATTTAAGGTTTAACTTAAGGTCCTGAAATCTAGGGGGGAATTTTAGATCTGTAGATTTCCTTTCACAAACACCATTTTAAAACAAATGAGAATTTAGAAATCTCAAACAGAATGGGATAGGAAAGCAGGATCTCTATACAGTAAAATTATTTCCATATTTTCACTACAAGTTTGACAAACTACAGGAATTAGGATGACAAAGCAAAAAGGTCATTCAGTTTATTTCACATCATTAAAATACAAAGTACATGTAAATTTATAAATAAAAGATAGCTAAGAGTATTTTTAATGCACAACTTCACTGAACAACTTCTTCAAACATATTTTAGTCAGATAAAAACCACTGCATTTGTATCATAATAAAAAGCAAAGCCAAGTGATAATTTCCTTTAATGTTTTGATGACCTCTGGCTCTGCTACAGCACAATTTTCATAGAGAAACTTTTATTCTGTTTTATATGTGTAAGATTTGAAAAATATATGATTTTGATGGTCAGTTTGTCCTTGTTCCCTCCACAAAGAAGTTTTCAGTGTGAACATCTGAGTTTTCATCTAGCCATCTAATTTTTTAAAAATTAAATTCCATATTTTTTCAAGAAATTGGGCAAAGAAAATTTATTTGTTAGAATGAAAAGCAGAGAAATAAATTCAAAGATGACATTCAATGAAAAGTAATTCAAGTGTTCACTAATCTGTAATCAGCACTGTTAACTGGTATGTATTTTACTATACCAGATAATATTTAATATTGAAAAACAAAACAGCAAAAGACAATTACTTAAATTTCAGACCTCCACTTACTACCAGAATTCTTTCAAGTACTGTCTCAACTGTCTACATCTGTAATAGTAGTTACTTGACATGCTGTGCATGTAATTGCTCTTTTCATTGTATGTATTTCCATTAAAAACTTTTTGAAAAGACAGCAAAATCTAAAAAGATAGCCTCCAGCCTAAGTATTTCTAATTTTAAGTTTTCCTAATTTTCTCACAGAGGCAAGGAGAGAGTACAATTTAAGTTGAAGGGGTAGGGTGCTAACTGGACGGTAGAAAAACACCTACGTTTCCCTTGAATATAAAAGCAAAATGAAATCACAATTAACAAGTGCAAATATTAAATATTCCACTGGAGAAGTGTCATTCATAACTGCGAGGATCCCATCCTCTGTACGTGGCTGAGTTGAAGGGCTGGGCAAGATGGGAGATTAACACAAGAGCCACACGGAGGGAACTCAGTGAAGCAGCCACAGGAGATGAAATAGGATGTATGTGCTCACTGAGGCAGCTGAAAAAATGAGCTACAAGGGACTGCATTCACTGACACGGGGGCAGGAGATGAGATGCACTAAAGGGACAAGCAAAAGCCCTCAAGCACTTCCCTCACTAAAACACACAAATCTCCCTCCCTTTTAATGTCTTCTCCCAAATAAAAAAAAACTCCAACAAAATAAATGACATTGAATTTCCTACTTGTCACTATTGGGTTTTTTCTTCAGATCAGGAGAAAAAAAAAACATGTTCAAAGATAATAACAAGTCTTATTCTGACATACTTGATCGCAACATGCTGGAATGACAATTTGCACGCTGTAAGAGATGTTTAGCACATCAGTATCACTAATTCAGATAGTACAACCCACAAGTTCACCTATTTTTTTTCTAGGTGTCAGCAACCTCCCCTATGCTTATCTCTAAGAAATTAAAAGACCTGCTACATACACCGCATGTCCTCCATTAACGATAGAACGTCTTAGATTAACCATTCTCACAAGAATGGGAAAAAAAAGAGCAGTAATATTTTCTTAGTTCTATACCAGGTTATGGTAACAAACACAACTCACAAGTCTCAGAGACATAAACCCCAAAGGAACCTATATTTACCTACAGTGGGGCCAAGAAGAAAATTTCAGTTATTTACTAATTTTGCATATCCCTCCTTTTTTTTTTTTTTTTTTTTGGCATACTGTACTCTGAAATATCCCACAGTGCTCAGACTTGCTAAAATAGCTTTCAAGATACCAAATTACTACAAAGGCATTGTGGCACCCAAAGAGCATTTGAAACAAATTGTGAAGCTTCTTCCTCACATCATCACTACATGAATTTTGACATTTACTGGTACTCGGACTGTTCACCTTCAAACCTGAAATTCTGCATCTGGCCTAGAGCTATATCTTAGGGCAAAATCTTAGAAAATTAAGGAAAATGAAGTTAAAATAGTTTTGAAATTCTCCAAAATATTTTCAGAACTTCAAACAGTAGCCATTTCAAATTTCTAATTCTATCAGTAGTGGAGAAACCTATGAATGAAACTGTTACATTGTCAGACAAACAGAAAAGGAACAATTCTGTTTTCCAGTAATCAGATCCTATAAAGATGGGAAACTACTGCTTCTGGAAGACACATCTATTAAGCCAATGCTGCCCCAGTATTAGCTGCTTTTCTGCTTTAAATCAGAAGCAGTGTTGGAAGAAGGAAATTTTGAAGAAACTGCTAAAATGAAGAGTAGCAAGTTTCTAGAATGACACAGTTCAACCAAGAGCTCCAAAGAAGCTGAAACATTAAATTACTGAATTGTACTGTAGTTTTCAGTTCAGAGTTCAACTACCAGTAAACAGGCAAATAATATTAGTAAACACTAGCAAATGAAGATGAAAGAATATAATTCTGCTACCACACAAAAGTAATATGTACCCATGGCTTGACCACCCTTCACAGGGGATGTGGATGGCAGCTTGGAGAACAACAACACAGATGAACCAACACATAGAGCAGTTTCTGTCTGGAACATCTTGGCCTCACTGATGTCAGTATGGTCACAAATCTTAGAGGGGAGGGTTCTATTAGTCACTGTTCCTCACAGCACAAAAAAGCAAATGTGCTTTTTATGAAAATATCAGACAGCGGCTTGCAAACACACAAAGAATGCTGTCAGTCTATGTTATCAGTCTAACTAATCAAATGGCACAACTGATCTCCACAAATAAGATTTTCAAAAGGGAAAAGTAACTTGATGCAATCCTGAGAGGTGTCTGCTATTACATACAACAGTCTGGATACAGTGCCTGAACCTCTTGTCACTCAAAGGTGAATATGATGGAAAACGTCACATATACTTTACCTATGTCATACATTCTTTTTCTATATGTGCCAAGTGCAGTGGACACAGGATGCTGGGTTGTGTGGGGCAGGACCATATTCTGACCCAGCATGTCCAGAAATGTGCTACATCCGTGGGTTAATCTCAGCTGTCTGTGCTCCTCCTCTTTCTTGGCTGTTGGGCAGTTTGTGACCTGCTCTTACACGTTTTCACAGAGGCACCTCCAGTATCCTGAATGGACTCTGACCTGCCATGAGTCCATTTTGGAGTCAGATGGAGCTGGGGGAAGCTCCTGACATCTTCCCCCAGGGCCTGCACCCCCTCCCCATGCTTGCCATGTAAACCAAACACAGTCTGTGTCTACCAGTACTACAAAGATGACAGGAATACTTCAAGAGATGTCACGGGGATGACTCACATGCATAAGAGGAGGAAGGTATTCACAAAGGCTGATCTCCTACACACACTTGCTGTGGGAAAAGACAGAAGTTGTGCTCTTCTAGAGATGTCCTGGAGGAGCCTCTCACCCCCTCCTTACTGGCAACAGATGAAGTCAAGGCACATTAGTGTCACTAGTCTAACCCTAATCCTTGGTAGTAACCCTGTATGCAAGATCCCTTCTTTATAATGATTAAAACACTTTGCATATCTCCTGAAACCTTGCACTGATTCATTTCTTTCATTTTCAAGGTAATGTTCTGTGCTCTTAACACTCAGGGCAAAATATCAGCTCTTTCTTAATATGCTGTTAAAAACTATTAGCATAGTCTGTGTAAAGCTGCTAACCAGCTCAGTATTTGCTAAAAATGAGACAGTTTTCCCAAATCCAGTAACTTATCCTAAACTCAGATGCAACAGAGTTCCTAAAAGGCCTGTATATATTTCAGTCACTTTTTCAGGAGAGGTAAAACACAGTGTTCTCTTCGTCTCTGTAGTGAATGATGATCAATTTTTTCAAAATTATGTTTGCACAATGAAGAGAGCGTCCATATATTAACTACAAAAAAAAAAAAACCACCAACAGAAAGTAGGAAATTTTCTGTGTTTTATTCCTCCATTCCTTAATTCTGCTTCTCTAATTTCACACATATTTAGCATCTTGTCTAGGGGGCATTAGTGTATTTGGGGATGAGATGAAGGCAGCCTAATGCAGGCCTGGCAAGAACTCGCTGTCACCAATCCTCCTGGGTCCGGAGATCAGCGTTCTTAAAACACGAGGATTTGATAGAGTTAACGCCATCCCCTCGAGCAGATGGTTTGGAACATTCTGTCAACGCTGCCACCGATTACTGCAAACAGCTCCTGGTTGCACTGATAGCCCCTCAGGGAGCCCGGCAAAGCTCTGCCTGACCTCCGCCCCGAGGGGCCAAACGCGCCTTTCCCGGGCACACAAACCGCCTCCAAACACAGCCCCTGCTTCCTCCTGCTGCACCTCCACACCCCACAGATGCTCCCAAGGGCAGGGACAGGTTTTGTTCGTTATGTTTTCCATTGCTTGAGGTGGACTGTTAAATATATCGTCGTTTTTTATGGAGTTTAAGCTGTCGCATCTCTGGCTTGTGGAGTGGTGCCGTCCCTCGGGCAGCTTCAGCTATCCTGTCTACTTCTCTGGTAGCAACACACTCTGTGCACTCACAGACTATTTTGAATATATGAAATATGACCTTATGTATTCCATATTCATTAGTAACGTTTTCTGCACTTCCTGAATAGGTATGAGTCAGACTGGAGTCACAGTTAACACCACAGCAAAACGCTTCTATAAACTTGCTCGAGTTTCTCTTCATAGTAATGCCTTATACATTAGATTTGTACTACCCAAAATATTAACTTACTTAGCTCAACACCAATAAACAACACACAGCTTTTATGGATTCACTGCTGCAGTGTTTTTTTCAGCACTCTAAGTTTAATTCAAATTTTTAAGTTTTTACTTTTCTTCTAGAAGAGCCCTGGAGCATCAGAGTTGCCAAAGCTGCTCTTTTGTCCTGAATGTGGTACATTACACTACAATATATACTGGTAATACAGGAAGGAAAAAAAAAGAAGAGTCCAATTTATTTTTCCAGCTGGAAGTCATTCACCAAAGCAATTAACTTCTTCAAGATGGGTATGCACTTGGAATGAAATATGAAGAACTGGTCTGAGAAAGAGAAAACAGAAAGAGAAAAGCTGACAAAATTTCAATTCTGTCCCTCACCTAGAGCTTGCACAGAACAGTTGGACAACTCATCAAATGAAACACCAAAGATTTCCTCACTCCTTTCTGGCTGGGTTTGTATCAAGGGCAGCACATTCCCATCAGCCACTGGCATCTCACTTCCATCCTAGAGGTCCCAGCATCACCTTCCTTGTGCCAGTTCCAGCCTCACTCCAGGCAGCACACAGATCAGAGCTTCCCTCACATGAGACCCTGAGGGGACTCCAGCTGCTTCCAAGATCTTTCAGAAACACACCAAGTACCAGACTGAGTCTCAAGAGTAAATAGGAGTCAGATATCCATTAGGACTGAGGTGTACTAGCACCAAAGTCCAGGGAAAACACTGTGAAGGGGAAAGGAAAACCCTTGGCTCTCTTGAAAAGCTCCACATCCAGAAATCACCTGCAGGCTCTGACTCCACCTCCTACACAAAGGAGGAAAAGGTTTTTCTTCGCCTCTAACTATAGATAATAACTATATATTTTTCCCATGTCTGCACCAACAGAGAGTGCAAGACATTTTAGTAAGTCAAAACCAAACATTACCAAAACAGATACTGGCAGAAAACCCCTATGCAGAGTCACAGAAATAGTATTGTTCGTTGGTTTATTTTTAAATACTAACTGACCAAACACTTAAACTAAAAACCAAGAAATTACAGTGATAGCTCAACAACCTAAACTGATGTTCTCAGTCTCAGTCTAGTGGACAAATATCCACTAAAAATGAGCAGTGAATACAAGTGGATTCCTTTTTGGCAGTCCAGGCAGAGATCAGGCAGGAAGGCTGAACAAGCCATTAGGACAGATGGTCCTGCTGACACAAAGCTTAGGTAGAACCCACAGGTTACATGGCTGTTTGCACAGGAATTGTGCAATTGAAGGTGTTTTCAAAGAGAATTTTTTGATACCATCAATTTCACCCCAGTGCTTCTAAGAATATGTGTGTCCATTTGACTTGGTGCAAGACTACATTCTTAACTGCAAGCATTTGCAGTTCCCTATCCAGATCTAGATATCTGATAGAAATATCATCAAATCAGTGGAGATACCAGAATTTCTGAATGTTGCTGTAATACATATAAAACCAATTATCATTAGAAATATCATTAAAACAGGTGCTGTCCAACATTATTTCAACAATTCTTTTTATTACTTCCCCTGCAGCAAAACCATGTTCAATTTAGCCTGAACAAAGTTATCGCATTTCTGTGGATAAATTAAAAATTAAAGTTCAAACAAGTCTACATTTTTTTTCTCCAACACAGGGTGCATCTATAGTTTATATCTGAGGGACTTTATTAGAGGAATCATCCAGGAGGTTACAGGACAGTTGGTATCAGAGCTTGGGAGACTGAGCTCTCACCATCTGAGCAGGGTGGGTGACAAGTTACACAGCAACACCTGCTGGCAAATCCACACTGGAGAAACATCCGTGTCCCTCCCAGGAGCTACACTTCTCTGGAGAAGCAATAGCATCATAAACACCAGGGACCTGATCCCACAAAGCCTCACCCCAGTGCCTGCCTCCTCACTGTGTAATCTCGATAATGTGCAAGAAGATTAAAATGAGGAATAGAAACAAAGAGGAAAATGGGCTTGAAAGAGGAAAGATATGCAGAAGGAAACAGATATAAGCAGGGCCACAGTGGCAACATGCCTAAAAAATTTACTAATAAATGTTTGTAGGATTTGGCCTTATGATTTTAATTTGTAATAACAAAAGGGCAACATTTTTCAGTCATATCAGTGTGGCCAAAGGCTTTCATTAAAAAGGGTTACTGCCTCTTTCCCTTTACATCGTCCTATGGTGCTCAGAACACCTGTGCTATTAAGCTTTTTTCCTTGGATATTTTGAAAATAAGAAAAAATTAACGAAGTAAAATTTGTTGACAGTCCCCCCAGCCAGCACAGTGGGTGTTCTACCTATGGGCTGTCACATTTTCCATGTTCATTTCTGCAGGTGCTAAATACATGCTGACAACAACATATGTTACCAGTCTTAAATGTGTGGGATTTTTTTTTTTTTTGAACCTTGTAATTAAAGAGTGCTCACAGCTTGGGGAAGAAAAAAATAAAACAAAACAGGTGAAAGCTGATTCTGCCCAGTGTATTTAACATTCACTTACATCCTCATTCTCTCTCTGTCTCCTGATTTGGGTATTTCCCTAATGATGCATAGAAAGAAAAGCAGGGGGGTAGAAGGAGGAGAGAAAGGATTCTATCTTCCAAATAGTAGTTACTCAAATATGATAGCAAGCAATTTTTGAAAATATCAGCATGCAGAATAAGCATTGATTCTCTCTGGAATCACCCTTCCCCCCCTGGGTCTCTTCACTTGTATTCCTGAGCTCTCTTTTTGTTTATTTCTCTCTCTTATTTTAATCTCCTTAGTCCTGCCAAGCGTGTTATACTTGGTCTCCAAAGGAGTGCTTCCTATACATTCTGTCATACAATAGGACTCACCTATTTATCTGAATAAAAGTTGGACTTGCCCTGTTAATTACAGTATCATTATTTTTGGCTGTTTAAGGTACCACATTATTATTCATTGAAACCTATACACTGCTCTTCAGGGCAGCACACTAACAATCTACACATATATTTTCAGGGGAAAAAGGTATATTTCAGTGCAACTTATCAAGTCACTTTTTTAATATAAATGTCCAGTATAATATGCCAGAATTACTTTCGTCAGCTGAAATAGTTATATTATAAAATCAAATAGAAATCTCTCTAAAAAATAAGTCAGATTAACTGCACATCAATTAGGGATGTGATGGGGTATATTAAAAGCAGGTAATACTACTTTATGAGTGATCAAAGTACTACACGACAAAATATATTATTAAAAAAATCAAAGCTATAGAAAGATGTGATTTCTCAGCCTGTGTTACAAATATGATGCCGTAGGTTTAAGCTATGCTACTCTAGTTCTAACCAAGTTTGGAACATTGAGATGTAATAAGCATTTCCCTGCTTTCTCTGCAAAATTTCAACCTCATGATAAGATTAGACTTCCTTACTTGAGGATAACAAAAAAAAATTCTGAAGGGAAGGCCAGTGAGTTTGCAGCATTGAAGACAAACCAAGCCATGGTTACTTCCTCTCCCCATGGGTGTGCTGGAGTGTGGAACAGCACAGGCAGGGATCTGCCTGCTCCAGGGAGGGAAGGCATAAATGCCCTCAGCTCTGATAAAGAGGAGGAGATATGGCAGGAATCATTTTGGCGCAGCACTGCTGCAATATGCTGCAATTGGGCTGAGCTTTCAGAGGTGCTGGGAAAATAATGTGCTGCTCAGTTCTAGGCACTTGTATTTTAGCCAGTTAAAAAACAAACGTGAGCAAATATGCCAAATATTTGCCTTCACTGAGAAGTAAGCCAAGGAAAACCAATGTGATAAAACAGCCCATCTGTGAATTGGCTCTGCAACCCAGAGCAACAGTTCTGGGGCTGCTTGATCAGTATTTTTCCTCAGACTCAGAATGGCAATACTTAGTATCTGAATCCAGACTTAGAGCTCTAACTCAAGTCCGTATTGGAATACAATTGAAACAATTTTTTAAAAAAGAATTAATAAAAAGAAGTCTTGTTAAGAGTGACCCTCAGACAGTGAAAGGTCTTCTCAGTCACAGAATACACTTTCCAGAGCACTGTAATGTTGAAAATTTTTACTACATGCCTAGTTTCCTTCTACACTAGGACTGGGCTCCTCCAGCTTAAAATGATCCAAACCTACATATGGCATATATGAAGTCTGACATTTACTAGGCAAAATGATACCTAAAAAAAATAAATAAAATCTTAAAGGAATAATCAGGCACCAAACACACAGACCCCCCTATTAATCTCAGAGTTTTCTTAAGTATTAGCTCCTAGTCCAGCCCTCACAAAGGGTTAAAATACAGATGCTGTGAATGGAATGTATAATCCTTAAGGCCCTGGAGCATTAAGACATATCTGCTCCTTAGGGTCCATCTCTGTCCATAATCAATTTCTTCCCTTGGAGAACATTAATTGTCTCTAATGATAGCTTTCCATCAATACATCCTTGATCTTAAAAGGCCTGTACAGCTTTTTCCTTTATTCAATCAAATCATCTCTACAATTGCCCTCCTTTAGTAAGATAATACCTTTTAAGCCTTGTATTTTAATATAAAAAAATAAGAGGTAGCAGCAAATTCTAATGGAAGTGCTAACATTTGAGAACCAGGATGATGGCTTCCATTATCCTAAATAATGTTTGAAGATTACAGAAAGCACTGTGTTTCAAAAGGTGGAAACTAATCCCCCACTTTCAAATTATTCCTTGTACAAAAATCTGTTCTGACATTAGGAATTTTTGTGCCCCAACTACAGCACAGTATATTTAAATATTTGAATATGAAAGATAATTTTCAGCTCTGGAGGGGAAAAAGCAAATAATTACTATTTATAAGCAGTAAATGCTGAATAATTTAAGAAATTGACAACCTTAAACACAGAAGCCCTTTATTTTTTCATTCCCTGGTACAAGGGTGGCTTAACTGTTCACTTAAATGATTGTAACTCCAATCAGAAGTTCCTGAAATTATTTAATTTCATGATGGCTCAAAAACTCAATCTCCTGGTGACCCACTAATGTGTCTTGCTTTCCCCACCCTCTTCTCTTCCTTGTACATGCTTTTCAAAAGGCGTGGAAATTCAATTTTTTGCCATTCAACTGATTTGTTTCCATTCAAATAGAGGATTTTTCTTGCACTTCCTTATCTAGATTGCCCAGCACCAATCTGTGCTTCTGCCCATATTCCAGCACAGTTCTGTGTGAAATGGCACCACTCTTTACAATGGCTCAAGGACCTCAAAATGAAACATTGATGGCACAAAAGACCTCAAACCTTTAGAAATCTTTGCTTGGTATTTTTTTTTATACCCAGCATGAGAATGACAGAATTTTGGTGATGCCTATTTAGTATCATTTTTATCTAAGAAGGGTCATGGAGAAGCTTTTCCCACAATTGACTATCAACCACCACTGACTGCAATCTTAGAGCCTTCCTCTTACTCAAAAGGCAACACACATGCACAAATAAACAACAACAGGAGATTTACATCAGGAACATCATGAAAACTCTAAAAAATATGTATTGTGCAGTTTTTCTTTTCATTCTCACACTAGCACACATACCTATGACGTCCCCTGTTCTATTTGCTGTTTTACAAAATATTGATGGCAAAAGCAGCAGGAGAAAAAATAATGCCAGGAATATGAAAAAAAAAAAAAAAAAGAAATATAGGCAGGTAGATAGAATCAATCTAACAGCTATCAAACCTAAACAAAACAAAACAGGGAGGGAAAAAAAAAGGAGACCAGTTAACAACCTAGATAAGAGATGAAAATTGCCAGTGAGTCAGATCAAGTTTATTCAATGTCCTGATAAGCACCTATTTGCTCTTCCCCATAATGCTCTCTCAGTATTTATAAATTATCATTTAATTATGCTGGCAAGTGGTAATTGTCAAATAAAGCTCAGATAGGCATAAGCCCTCAGGCTGCACATGACAGAAAAATATCTGTTAAAGCTGGGCTGATTCACACGCTTAGGAAATCATTTCCTTTCTTCTTTTTATCCTTGCCAACAAATTATATGAACTGGCACTTTGTGCTTTGTAGGCATTTTGAAGTCTATGCAGATTACAGGAAAGAAAAATTAGTTGTTTCAGTATCTACCATTCCTAAATTATTCTGCTGATTTAAGACACCATGTTCTGTTTCAACAAAAGAGTGCCAAAGATCAAGGAACCAGAGCCTTCCTCTGCTTAGAATTTATGCCCAGGGTCACTTTCAATTGGGTAAATCAAGATTTGGGGAATTATTGAATACTGTGCATAATAGATTTGATACAGAGCAATAGTTAAAATATGACATTTATCCCATTAGTATAGAAACACTAAGCAATATTTTTTAAAAGTCTCTTATTACTTAGATTCAATTATAAACCCATTAAATATTCTCTGATATACACACACTGACACAGATGCAGACACACACAGACTTGAAGGATTTCTTAATTTACAGCATACATACCCAACTATTTGATTATGTAGGAAAAACAGATGTAACAGAAGTTTAATGCCAAATAACAGTGAAATCAGGCTCTTGAGAACTTTGACCTGGAACACGAGCCTGAACAACAGAAATTCTGGATTTACAGCACATTGCTGGAACATTCTCTATCAATGCCACTGCAAGATCCTTACTACCATAAAAGGTACCAATATTCTCTTTTGTGGTCTGTACAGTTACTGTCAGACAGAAACTCAGAGTGGCAGACAATTGGCATGAGCACATTAAGTCTCTTCCCCAGCTTTCCATATGTACCTTTGTGCATGGTGGGTCCCATCTCTGTGAAAGACTTTTAAGGTCCTTTGGGTCACTGGAGGAAGCCTCAAGCAAGTCTCAGTCTCATTTTTCTTCGTACCTCAGCATATCTGTATTTTTTCCTCTCCCTCATCAGCAGAGTACAATAGAATTTCTATCTCATTTTTACCCACACTCTAAACACAACTAATTTCTATTCAAACCTGAGCTGTTATCAGTTAGTTGATGTCATATATGAGGCTTCTACCTATGATTTTGGTATATCCTGCATTATCACAACTCAAACCCTTCTAAAGAAGTCACCAAGCCTTCTGAATCTTCCAAAAGCAGCTTGCTGATAAAAATTTTTCTAAAAAATTCTGTTCTCCTTTCAGGCTATCAGTAACCTCCACCAACTACTATAGGAAGTATACAGTTACCATGCACTCAGTGTACAGCTAACAGCAATAACACTATTTAGCAGAACAAGAAACATATTGCAACTTCAGTGGCATAACTGCCAATTCTTTCCATCCAATTTAAGGTTTCATGGCTTCAGTCAATGTGTATGGACTGCTTCACACAGATACTTCCTGTTGCTTCAGAGCAGCTGGAAAAGCACTGCTCAGTGACCTGCCTTTTCTCATTACTGCAGAGATCTGCTGCCACTGCCCCTGGTCTCATGAAATGCATCATCTTCCTCAGGAGACACACAGGGAATTAGTGCCCCAGGGGTTAGATAACACAGAGCTTGGCCAAGCAGGGTAATTCACAGGTTAGACCAGATGTTCAAGCAGCAGACAGCCAGAAAGCATTCACTGGTGCTGCTGCAGCCAGAACAAGCTGGTGTCTTATATCCAGTACAAGCAGCAAAGTAGATAATGTTTCTCATAGGAATAGCTTTTAGCCTCATTGATCTCCCATAAAAGCTACTGTACAACAACGTGGCCCTAAATGCACATGCTGTGGTTTAACCCTAACAATTCCCAGAAACAGATGTAGCATTGTCATTCTATCAACAATACGCTTCACACAGTGAAGAAAAAAAAAAAAAAGGCAAATAGGAACACTTCTTCATATACAGATTTTGCATTCAGAAACTGCAGACATTAATTCCTGCAGCATCCTAGTACCAGGGCTATAGGTACAGTGAATCAATGCCAAATCAGAAACTTCTGCTCCAGAAGAGGACAATCTGCAGAACTTTATCCATGAAAAATTTGCTTCTAATCTTTAGGATCCAACTATTACATTGGCTGCAAAGTCAATGTAAGACTTGAACTTGTCCATGAAGGCAGAACATCACTGAAACTATCAACATAAAGGCTTTAGGATCTTGGGTGTGAATGTGGTTCTGTTTCTTTTCCTACAAGACTATAAAACATATAAATCTGTTTAGCTGTGTTTATTTCAAATAGCATTTTATCAAAAGACATTCTATTTTCACTAATTAGTGAACTGAACTTGATATCAATTAAAGAGAAAAGAACTGCTTTTATAACACCCCTCAACTAACTGTAAGTGACTATTACACAGATGATAGAGCAAAATGCATAAAATTTTGGAGAGCTCTAATACTTAGTCTGAAAGGTTTTGTGCTGACAGCTGGACAGAAAGTTTTTTTCCTGGAAATAATTTAATACTAAGAATAACCTTCAAGAAAGAGTTATTTTACAGAGGCTTTTCCAAAGTAAATGATTTTATGACTCTAAGATTTTAAAGAACTACATGCCAAACTGTAGGGGGGTGAGAAGAACCTTCTCCAGAAATCAACATTATTTCCATTCTGCTTTAGCTAATTTGGGTTCTGCAGGCCTTTCCAGATACATTTTAGAATCAGTAGACATTCCATAATCAGGAAAACAGGAATCAACTCACCTTTCAAAAATAGTCTGCTTACCTACACGTACTTTTTGACATCTTTAATCACAAGGTTGACTGGAAAATGCATCCCATTGCATAACAGCAACCCAGGGAACTCAGAATGCTTCTGCTCTAGGGGAAGTCTGCAAACCCACAATCTTTTCTATTAGCAAAGAGTATAATGCTGTTCCTGTCAGAGTTCTTATGCTCATGAGTCTTTGCTTGTACAGTAATATTTTGTTGCATTTAAACAGCATGTGGCATTATCTAAAGTTACTACTGTAACTCTATATGAGGAACAACAGTGTGAGGAACACAGTCCTGTAGCACTGATGACTGCTGAGACTGTTCATACACAGGAATTGGTATTATGTAACAGACTTCTCACCTGGAGAAAAAAATACCTGCAGCACACTTCTACTGGCCTAATCCAGCTTCTACTGAAACCATCTTTCCTCTGGTCACAGAAAATATGGTACCTATAGGTGGTGGGAAGTCTCTCTTCTGAAGTACTCATAGTCGAGATTAAGAATAAGGAAACTAGGCATGACCTAATAAAATACAATTTTGTATTCAAATCTATATGGATTATTAAAAAGAGTCTGCTGTTTCTTTTTCTCATTTTGCACAACAAATCTCTTGCTATATTTTGGCATTACTGACTTCCTATATTTCAATTTGAAAAGAACAGGCCACATAAAAATCTTGTCATGATTACAGACTGAAAATGGTCCTGTATCTATAAAGTACTATAAGCCTTGAATGTTTATCTATAGTTTGTTTCTTTAAAATTATTTACTTTTTACTTTTCTATCAAGTTCAATAGGAATTTCCATATGTGACACCACAAGTAAGTACCAGAATTCAAACTGCTTGATTTTACAGCCTGAAGTTGTCTTCATCTTTAGGCATATCCTTTGCACTCTATGCAAGATTTTAATTTTTAGTTTTAAATCTGTTTTTCAATATATTGGTTCAGTTTTCATTTAAATTGTCCAGACAAATTAAAAAGTTTAAGTTCATCTTAAAGACAGCTTTACATATCCCCAAAATTTATTTATATAACTCATGAGAAGATAATGAAAGGTCTTCCTTAAAAATCATGATGGATTGGGAGATATGGATTGACCAGTTCTAAATGTTACTTCTCACTAACAGCCAAAATTTCCTTTGAATGAATTTTCTTTTTGAAAAGATTTCATCACATACATAACCAAGGAATTTTAGCTTAATTCCACTCTCATCAACCATCATCAGAGAGTTGAAATCATACTAAATGCACATACCCTGAGAAACACAGAATGTATCCAGTTTCAAAAAAGTCAGGCCCATGTACTTCTGGGAAAATCCACATGTAAACTTTATAGCTCAAGCCCATCTCATTACAGCAACAGCATTAACAAGATACTTCTCTTTACTTTCCATATATTTCCTGCTGACTTCCCAGGTCAACCTAATAAAGCCTTCATGGTCTCTATCATGACAGCACGAGCAGGAATACAGGGTTTCTTTTTTTTCCATTGGTAATTTTATGAAAAAACTGATTCAAAAATGTGAAGCAACATGAAAGCATAGGATGAAACTGCAAAAATGAAAACATAATTTTTCCTTAAAAATGGTTACTCTGAAAACATTCTGAAGAAAATTGCCCTATTCACAAGACTGTATCTCACTTTTTAGGGGCACTTTAGGGAGAAAGATTTTACTACAATAATAAGTCTCTTCCTTTTTTAATCCCTATTGAAAATTAGGTTATTGAAAAATGGAGTTTAACTAGAAATATTTAAATTATGTTGATTAAAACTTATGTATGTAGAAAAGTGGCATTATCAATTACTCTGGAAGTACATAGTAGAATACCAACTTTCCTGGAAATAGCAATTTTGGCATATGTTGTATTCAGCACCATATCAGCATGTACACTGTAATTTATGTAGTTTCCTTGCACATGGAGCAACTTATTCCTTTTCCTTAAGATTTCATTTTTTATTTTGCTTATAGATGACTTCCATTATGGCAATCTAAGCTCCCTCAGACACTTGAAGGGCATTCCCAGGAGGTAGAAAAGAGCATGTACCATGACTACAACTAGAAAGCAGAGCATGGCCACTGGCTGGCCACTTACTGCCCAAAAGGCTGTGAAAACTTGCAGTCTGCCCAGCTTTTAAATCAGTGTGAATTTACTTGCCTTGCCACCAACTTTTACAAAACTTCCAGGAATACACATATTCGACACTGCCACACTGCTTTCAAACCTGACTGAGTTTAGCCAACAAGTGTCAGAGGACATGGAGATGTGGACAGGCAGCATCACAACACAAGAGTAAACCAAGCTACAGCTTCCCAAGTGGTTCACATCAAGACATCTGGAATCAGCTTCTTGCTTTGTTGTTTATAATGTAAGGATTATTCATTTGAATTTATAAACTGCAGAGAGACCTCGAGAAAGAAGATGCTGTGAAAGTAATAAGCATGTTTATCAGTCTGTTCTTATTCAAAACAGAGCATACATAAACAAGCCAGGCAGTGGAGGCACCCTTTATGAGCCTGAAGCTGGGATTTCCAGCCCCCTGTGCAGAACTGTGTCCAACAGTTACATCCACCATGAGGTGACCTGGACAACCAGGACTTTCTCCCATCCTGGGGACAGACAGGTGCCATTCAGGCCAGACAGCAGCCTGGTGGCTGAGGACAGTCAGGATATTCATGGAGTGTATTGCATGTTTCTTACTGTTTCAAGAGATCTAAAAGTGCCAGTAAAAAAGCACATATTCTCCTAAGAAGAAGCCATTGTCTACTCCCAATTTCTCTGAATGGCCTTGACTTGACGTGTGTTAATAAGGATAAGCTTTGCTTTAAGTTTAGACCTTAAAAATTCTCATTGGTTTATGTAGGGTGTGGCCACTCAGAATTTAGGCAAGCCTTCAGATGCTGCTGGCATAGCACAGCAGAGCCAGCTGGAATAAAC
Organism: Trochalopteron elliotii; assembly: GCA_024734555.1. Classification (NCBI taxonomy): domain Eukaryota; kingdom Metazoa; phylum Chordata; class Aves; order Passeriformes; family Leiothrichidae; genus Trochalopteron; species Trochalopteron elliotii. The sequence continues at coordinate 1,340,417 of JANPWX010000041.1, forward strand.
CATGAGGGAAAAGGATCTTGGACAAAGGTGCAAGACAGCCTCAGAGGAAGGTCCTCCAGAGAAAGCTCAGGAGATGTGTGTGAGGTGAGGCCAACTGGGACTGAAACTCCCTGGTCAGGTTTAGGTTTGTTAGTACCTTGTGTCTCCTCAAAGAAGTTCCACATCATGTCCTGCAAGTTGGCTTCTCCCTGTGAGGATTATTGGAGCTTGATGAACAACAGGAAAAGCCCACAGATTTCTGATTTTTGGTATGTGAAAATATGTAAATTTAAAGAATATTGTTTGAACTTTACAAATCTTTTTTCTCTTGCCATGTTTCTTCCCTTCTGCCTTCTATATGTTTTTCACATAATCTAACATTTTTTATATTTTTATATTCTTCAGAAAGATATTTGTGAGTGTCCTCTAGTTACCACAAAGCTACATTATGAAAACACAAAGTATATTTAGTTAGGAAATGGTTACAATTTCCAAGAATCATTAGAAGAGAACTATTACAAATTGGAAAGTACTGGAAGAATAATACAAAACATTTTCACAATGAACCCAAAATTTAATAGCTACTTCCAGTATTCTCTAACTTATAGCTGATTTATTTTCATGTTATAATTGAATTTTTTTTCTCCACATTTATACACTAACAGCTATGTGGAAAACATAAAATTTTAAGTTAAAATTAATTTTGAAACAATTTCGTTTATACAGGTTTTCTGAACCTATGATAGAAAAATTATAGCAGTCCTTATGTGCATATAGCTTTTAACATTTCACTAGAAACCTCTACTTTTCTGCCAATAGAGCAGCACTGAGGAAACTGTCAAATTTCTAAATGCCATTTTTTTGGTTTAAGAAATACTGAATTGTGATATTTTCTCTATCATCTAATTCCATTATTACTATATAACAGATGTTTATTAGTGTTCTTCAAATGCATTCTGGGCTGAACTCTGTCTTCAATTAAATATTCAAAGACATTGTTAAGATCATCCAGTCAGATTTCTTCTATAGTCCGGGCCACATAATTTCAGTTGTTCCTGTACTGAGCCAAACAATGTGTTTGTGGCTGCCTCAGCTCCTCTTTCTGGAGAGAGTGTATTTTACAGCAAGATCCTGATTAATATATCTTCTTCTCTCAAGTTTGGATTTCATTGTTTCATATAATTTTGCTTCAGTAAGTAAATATATAAAATGTATATCCAAAGTCAGGTTTGAAAGCCATGTAACAACTGACCTATTACAAACAATGGGTCTTCTATAGTGGGCAGCTTTGCCAGGATTAGTGTGTTTCGATGAGATAATCAACTATGCATTTTGTGACCAGCTCACTCACATCCTGGCAAAATGATCTTGCTGGGAGGCAGACTGCATGCTTCACTACCAGGAAATGGACAATGACAGATAGTCTGCATTTCCATTTACACGTATCCTTAATTGTTGTCACTGAAAAAGACGTGCCAGATACTGACACAACAGATCATTCAAAATAAGTTATGTATTCATGTTAAGCGTTATTTATCCAGACTGCAAAGGAAAACAAATAGTGCTCTTTCTCCCCCTCTTCCTAATTAGCCAATTGTTTCAAATGCTTTTTGTTAGGGATTCAGCAATTTATGTTCTTTAAGCTTGTCATAAAGATAACGCTTATTATGAACTATGCTAAGAATACAGTCCTAATTCAGCTTCCTTTCTTTTCTAGCTACACCATAATGAAGATGTTTGCAGGATTCATTTATTTGATTCTGTCCAGGGAGCCTCATGAAATGTATTTAAAAATAAACACAATGAAAAACCCACGCTCAAAACATCACTGGCATTTTTTTTTGTGTGTGACATCCTAATAACAGTGCTATGGAGTCCTGTTAAAATTTGGTAAAAGAAAAAAAAGCTGCATTAACAGATAGGAAATTGGAAAAGAATAGTCTAGCTAACGCTATTTAAGAAAAGCTGAAAATTATGCTATAAAACAACCTCATTAAGGCAGCTATTAAAAAGTAAACAAAAGGAACCCCCAAATCCCTAAAGATTAGAGACAAAAAAAGTAACTTCTTAAAAATAGTTTTATAATGAAACATAGCCTTTTCTAACACTGGAGACGAGACCTCCTGAATAAAAATAGTGTAGAATATAGTTGTCGTTATTGCTATTAATAATAATAAAAGAATGTTGGTCTTTAATTTCCTAAGACAAGACCACTCATCTTGGCCACATCATGAAGTGCACAAGGATTTCTTCAGTGAAGGAAAAAGGAGCTTCCCAGAGCCCCCACACACCAACTCTCAGCCTCTGTTCTGCCCTTTTCCAATTTCTCAGTGATCTCAACTTCATCAAAAAGCAAAAATTAAACAGGTTTTACTGAAGATCCTAAATTAGAGATGTCTCACCAGACTGAAGACAGATTTAAACTGTCAGTATATAATGCATAGAACATAACACAGGAACATGATGTACAGAAAAGACCTGCTCTGAATTAATCAAAGTCAGTAAAAGAAATAAATCTCACTGCTTTTATAAATATTATCTAGTTTCAATACATATTTTCCACAGTTCTGATTTTATACTGTATTTCTTGGGAAAATCACTTTTTGTGACAATCAGTGGAACAGCCTATTTCCACAATTCCTTACAGCCCAGCAGGCAGGCCTACCTCTACAGCCTTGTTAATTATGAATCCTTTCTGCAATGCTAATAGATTATTCCACTTTGAATGAGCATCCAAAATTATTTAGTAACACCTTGTTTAATATGACAGTTTTGTGATTTTACATATGAAATAATTAATTTGCTTAAAAAAGTGTAAAAAATACAAAAGAGCCTTCACTTGTGCTATCATCTCTTTTACCAGCATAAGCAACATTGGGGCAAGTCATTAATTTCTTTGTGGGGTTGTTTGGTTGTTTTTGGTTTTTTTTTTTTTTTTTTAATTTTGACAAATCAGCCAACATCAGCTTAACTATATCTCCACCAGGTCAGTATACACAGGTACTATGGATGTGACAACAGATGGCTTTATAAATGAATATATGTGCAATATAAAAACACAGTCAGTGTCAGTCTACAACAGGTTCCATGCCTGAAGAAGTAAATTGCTTTTCATCTTCAGAATGTGAAAACAGAATGCAACTTCACTTGGCTTTGTTTTTATTCCCACCATTTTTTGTTTTGACTGCAAAATCCTTATTCTTTCACCACAGTATATGGCCTGACCAGAAATGTTTATTATCTACTCATCCTTCTACCTTTCAAAAATTAGATTTCTTTTAAAAGATTCAGACATTTATCTCAATATACAAACATTCTTATTAATGCACCAGCCAACTCCAAAAATAACAGCTCCCATAATGGACTGTTACACTGGCTAATCCAGTCTCTCCTTCATTGGCATGAAGCTGATTGTGGCCCATTCCACACTACCTGGAAAGCAGCAAATCCTTTACAAGGATTTATGCTGCATTACATGGTAGAATGAAAGGTTTGTAAGTAAAATTCTTAGAGAAATGAATTATGGCACTAACATAAAAGCACAAGACTCAGACTAGAGACTGCTGTATTCTCGTAGCCATACAGATACATTTTGCTTTTTTGTGACTTAGCAATCCCATTTCAATGAAAGATGTAGGAATTAAACCCTCTTGAAAACCAAGCCATTAACCCTTGCCTCAGTTTACCCAGTAGCAGTGTGTTATGGTAAAATATAGATATAGTTTATCACAAGAGCACATTGAAGAATTCCCTCTTTTTTATTGTTCTCTTCTAGTATTATGGAAAAAGCTTTTGTAGAGTGCTCAAACATACTCCAGGGACAGATAAAGGACTTCCTAAATTGGTCTAGACAAACTTATTGCTTCCAGCTTATTGACTCTCTTCAAGTGGCTTCAATTTCCTGTGCCATTTCAGGAGTAACCCAGGGAAGGAACGAGGAGTGGGTCAAACCATATCCCTGGCACACCTGTGTCACTCAACACTCCATACACCAGGCAGCCCCTAAACAGTTCAGACAAATTATCTTCAGACTAGTGAGGATAGGCCAACTTATATTTACTCATTTATGCAGCCAGGTATTTCCTGATGTCACAAACACTTTTGAATAAGCTAAAGATACTAAAACTACACAGGAATTGCCTGTTGTCCATTTACTGGTCTGTGCAAAGATCATTAGGATGTGCTAGGAAAGGATGAAGGTCAATGGAGACGTTTGCATTTTCCCACCTTTCTAGAACCATTGGATCACAAATTTGATGCCCACAGACAACTTCACTGAAGAAGAGGAAAATCTTCTTCACTTCTATTGCACCCAAAACAAAGACATAAACCAGTAGCACTTTGATGTAAGACTGTTTCTACCACTGCCCCTCTTGATCCACTGAGCTGGAGTAGATTGCAGGACACAATCATCACACGCCCCTTTTTGTCACAGGTTGTCACGAAGGCCAATTAATGGCATGTTATTGCAGGCCTGATATTCCATTTAGCATCCAGCTGCATGCTGATTACAATATAGTTATGACATTAATATAATTACACATTCTATATATAATAGGCATTGTAGAACATATAATAACATAATATTGCAACAAAAGACAGTCGGGAGTACAAGTCTGGAAAGTATGCACAGCTATTTCATCATTTATTTTCCAAGACTGATTTTTCTCTCGTTGTAGCTACCTCCACTACATGGAGGGGAAAAGCAACACTCACCCAGATGAGGTCACGAGAGTCCTGCATGAGCAAACAGAGCACCCCAGCCTGGATCACACCTGGTGAATGGGATAAAATCCTCCAGCAGAACCACACAACTCTCCCCCGGCTCAGGGGCAGACAGCACCAGGAAGGTGCAAGCCTCCTCAAACATGAGCCTGCTATCTCTGCAACACTCTCGGGCTGACTACATTAGAAACAAGAGAACAACTCTACGAAACAAACTCTGGTGTAATTCCTCACATCATTCCTGATGGACTAACCAAGCCATCCCAGAGAATTTCCCCGTTCATTTTGCTTCCTGTGAAATATCCAGCCCTTACGGTGCAAGAACAATACAAATGGATAATCAGGGGTATTGATTTCATAATGATTAATGGATATTGTAAAGTATCTTTTTGCACTCTGCTTTCCTTACACAGAGCCAAGGCTCCCACCAACGTCACGGGGAGTTTCTCGAGTGAAGAATGCTGGACTAGGTAACTGTTTTTGCACTTCAGGGCATCTTGCTCCGTTTGTTTTGTGCGTAATAAAAGCTCACACTTGTACAGTAATTTAGCATTTCTGAATAAACAGAAATTGTGATTCATAATTCTCTATCTTCTTGTCCTCATTTCTTAAAAAAAAAAATGAGTCACTGTTGTTTAATCCGATAATTATGCAAACACTACATCTTACACTGGAGGAGAAAATGTTAACACATATTGAAAAACCAAAATGCGTAGAACTATAATCTGTATGATAAAATGCATTACTCTGTTTAAAAGGATTGTTTTACAGAAGCAATTAACAATCAGCAATCATACAGTTCAGCCTGGTGTTTTGATGCCATCTGTTGGAGTAAGGCTTCACATTCCCTGGAATGAAGCTATAATTTTCCGTTTATGATTTCATTAGATGCATAGAGTGTAACAGCTACAAAAAGAAAGAGGATTTCACCAAACACTTTCATTTTAGAAAGAGCTGCTCTAAACATCCCTGTTTCACACAAATATTCTCCCAAGAGGACAGGAAGTTGGCAAATCTGCAGTCATTTCCAGAACTCAGTAACACATTCTGTTTTAGAAGAAATGTATCAAGCTTTATTTCCTACTAACAAATTTCTGAAAAATTTATTTTAGAAAGACGACACATCTCATTTCACTCAAAAAACTGCAGTAAAAATTTCTCATTAAAAAAAAGATATTTTGTTCATTTCCAAAGATTGCAGTGATGGTTTTCCATTGGAACAAGTTTGTTATTTTAAATGTATCACAAAAATACATTTTCCAGTTTTATTAATTCATTAAATACTTGATTAAATCTTTGGGGGATTTTTCACTACACTAGGGGGAGCCAGATCACTACATTGTACACACAATTAACTCCAACCCTCTAAAAAGACTCTTTAAAAAATAGCTTTATAAACATCTCTAGCTGACAAACAAAACATATTTCTATATGATAGCACTCACACAGAAGTCGCACAATATACCTTGGAATATTAAGTAAATAATAAAGCCATAGAAAGAAATTAAAATTGCTCATTTTTTATTATTTCATTGTTATTATTAAATAGTCTGCTTCAATGCATATGGAGAGAAAAAAAAAAGAAAAGCAAAAAAAACCCCGAAACATCAAAACGCCAAAACAATCACCTGAAAACCAACCTCAAATAATTCTGCTTTTCCTTCTAGTACCACATATCATGCAGATTCACCTCTACAATATTGGCTATTATATTATTAATTCAACAACAGCATAAATAAGGAATGCTACTACACTGAATACATAACTATTACATTTTTCTTTTGCACTGATACTCACCAATTACACAGAAATTTTGCTAAGCGTAGAAGGAATAAAATCTGATTTCACTTTTCACGTGCCTACAAGTTTCAGTCTTCTGAAATAGAGCCATTTGTAAATATTTCATTTTTAAAGACTCTAATCAGTTTACTCTGATAGCAGGAAAATCTCATTCCTAAAAATAAAAAAAAAAATACTTGATCTGGTAAATGACGATTTTAATTGTTGATTCCTCTCAAGCATTATGGTGAAAATTGCCCACTCAGTCACAGCTTTCAAAATCAAGAACAGACAAATGTACATGGCTGCAAAATTATGCCCAACTGCACAGACTTCAAAAAACCCAACTACCCCACCCATGCCAATTCCACAGATGTCAAAGAGCTTCCTAGAACAAGGCAAAACTACTTCTGAATTGCTAAAGGACCCACAAAAGCAGATGCCAGACACTGAATTGCAGATGCTGAGAAAGAATGAGCACAGAGATGTGACACTATGTGAATCTTCTATATCTGAAAACAATGACTTTGGTTAAAAATAAATTCCAAGAAATACCAAGGGCCTCTTGTTCCAATAGAGATCTGTTTATTCACTCCAAGAAGTCAAATATCATCACGCAAACTTTTTACGTGACTGAAGTCAAATTAATTATATGAAAGAGAAATTTAGCACTTGTTCTACTTGCAATCATATATTTAATAAAAAAAACCCCCTAGGATCTTGAAAAATTGTATTATTTTCATTTGTTTGGCCTCTTTCATTAGTATACTCAATTATCTTTGAGGGTTTTGCTATATGTTTCTCTTATGGTAATAAATGTCCATACTACCAGGTTTTTCTATAATATGTTTTCCAGACCTGGGTATTTGACAAAAGTACATTCTTTTAAAACAAGGAATGCATTCTAGTACTAAAAAATCCCTGATCAAGGTAAGCACCAATATTTATCTTAACAAAACCAATTTTATTCTACTATTTCACTACTTTTGCATCCCCTACTCTCCACTCATGATCTATTTTTTCCCTTTCTCCTTCCCCCACCAGGGAATGAGCTGCCCTGTACATCATTTGTCATTTGTATTTCCAGTCAAACCTCCAGTGGAAACTCCTAGACGTGGCTTTATTATTAAAATAATGGAAGGAAGGGGAAGGATGAGAAGGCCCCAGACTGAGTGAGGTCCATTGAGTCTGGTCTGGCTTGGCCATCCCAGGACTGCAATAATAGAAACATTGGTGGGAACAGGAGTATAAATGGTTGTACAGCAGATGCTGCCTCTGGCTTGGAAGCAACGTTTTCCCAGGTTGATTTCTTTATAAACCTAGATTCAACTCTTATGTGAATAATTACTTGTATCTCAAAATGTGACCCTTAAAATCCAATGAAAATTAGATTTGATCTAATCTGTGCAGTCCAGAAACAAATCTGACATAACAGAGTGAGATGCTGGCAATATTCAAGAAATAATACAGCATTTCACTCATAAATATGAATCAGTAGCTGTGAGAGAAGGAAACTGTGGATCTCTTCAGGGTTTCCCTGGACAACATGTGTCCATGGCCCCTACAGTGTATTAGGCTGACAGCTGCAGAAATATTTCCATTAGAAAGTACTTTGGATTCTTTTGAAAACTTATCAAAAATATAAAAATGCTACTATCAGTACTTTTCCCAAGCTGCAAATACCCTACACACAGGCATACCAAACAGCACAGACACATTTTACACTCGTTGCTGTCCTGTCCTCACTCCTCTGCACTAGAAGAAACTTTTCTCATCTTCCACAGGATGCACATTTGCATTTTATTTAATTAAAAAGCCAGAAATTTTGACAGAAAGAGTGTAAAGACAGAAACGGTATTAGAGTGAAATGAACAATAGTTTTTCCTGTTCTTACTCTTGTGCAAAATGAAGTGTTTCTAATTTCAAGAAATCTAATGACTGACTGATTGAATCTGTCACTTTTTTTTCACTAAAAGGAGATCAAGGTATTTTTATGTCTTAGTTCACCAGCAAAAATCAGTAGTTATTGAGTATAGTGAGCACATGGAGAGCAGGCAGTAGGGACAACCACTTCCTATCTTTTATAAGGACAAAATGCAGAACCTGTGAAAACTGTTCCTACACTGAAATTATGTTTCTTCCAAAGCGTTCATAGTTCTGTGGATTACTGAATGAACTAATCACACAAGTGTTACTGCTGCAAGATTTTATTGATTGTATACCTTATCTACCTAGAAATAGCTCAGGTATTTTCTACTTCTGTGGAAGAGCAAACCTTGTAGGGATGTGAATACTGTCTATTGTGACCATGTTTTACTGCCCTGCTACTCAGAAGAGTTTTGCAACTCAAGCAGTTCAAATTCTTGGATGAAACAAAGTAAAGTTTTCAATTTGCAGTTCCAGAATCAGGAAATTCTTACAGTTTTGGAATGATAAGGAGCATGTTCTTACAAAAGCTATTTTGAGGAAAGTTTTGAATTATGAGTATAAGAATCACTATTGAAAGCATATTTTGATTATAGCCTAAATTTCAGCTGAGTTAGAACAATAGCCTGTGTCTGTTCATCATCCTTTACCAACAGTAACTCTTGTTTGTCAGCAACCTTCTCCAACGTAGCTTATCACATCCTAAGTAACAACTTGACTTTTGGAGGTAGAAGAAGGACAAATTAAAAGATGAGACTTTTAAAAATTTCATATTGTGAGCCAAGTTAAAAAAAAAAGCAAACCTACAGAATTCACCCAAAAACTCCACAAGCACAACTGTATAAAGCATTCCAGTAAAATTCTTTCTAAGAATTATGAAATAAATGCATTAATAATTCCTTAATGCTAGCACTGTTTGCCTGCTGATGTATCCAAAGGTTATTCTTGATATGTTTGCCTCAGCATTACACTAGGAGATCATGTTTTGCTGCTTATTTAACATTAATTTCAAATGTTTTTTGGAAGAAAATGCTTCCAGGGATACAGTCCTACAATTTAATTTCTGTCCCAGAGAAATCATTATTTTTAGATAGCAGTGGTGTAGTATCTCACAATGAATCCCTGCACAAGGGGAAAATTTTGGTCCCAGTTTACAAACTTCTACTGCAAATGCTTTAATTTGCAGATTGTTCTCTGGATTTCTGAGTTAATGATGAATTACTTTTGCCTACCAGAGGAGGAAGAAAAGGTGCATAAGCTACTGCCACAGCAGACACAATCTATTTAATACATTATGAGCAGAGGCACATTAATTTCAAAGGCAATGCTTGATGAACAAAAGAGCAGAAGTTCATTTGAATTAACCCCCAGTGAGAGTCACAGGTGTTGCACAAGAACGTGGCACTTTCTCTTCTCCCAGTTCTTCTCACCCTGGATAGATAGCTCCTTAACAAGGGCAATAGTTTGCTCTAGCAGAAGAGGTTTCCAAAGAAATTCTCTTGTTAGATGAAGATTCTGACAATTTTTACTAATTGAAGAAAAAAATTACAAGAGAAAGAGAAACATTTAATATTCCATTCAAAGAAAAAATATAGAAATAAACGACTCAGGAGGTCTCACAAGTTTTAACATCAAATCTCACTACACCATCCTGAAGCTCCAACAATACCAGTCATTTTATCTTTTTCTAAAATTATAACAACTCATCTCTAACCAGCAGTTGGTTGGGTTCAGCAACTATTATGATAAAGGACAGTCTTTTTCTCCAGTAAAAGCATGTGCAATATCAGGTGGAGTTAACAAGTGAGCTCTTCCCACAACCTTGGTCCTAAATATCTCCAGGGACACCTACTACCAAATATGACTTAGATGATACACAAGGGCCTCTAATTTTAGTTGAAAGCAGAAGTCAAAATTTCACTTCCAAAATGTTTTAGCATCTACTTTAAACAATTTGCATTATTCTGTCCCACAACCTCCTTTGCCAAACTCTCAAAGCTTGTTATAATTGAGCTGAGAGAAGGGGTTTTATTCCTTACATGAACTTAGTGCAGCATTACAGCCCATTAACCACCCACCCCAGAGTTCCCTGTCAGCTACCAAATATTCTTTTCTGGCAGAGTCAGTCAGTATGAATTTAGTGTATAAATATGAGTCCAAGTCTTGCACCTGGCTTTAAATTATCTAAGGAGTCTCTTATTCATAGCATCTGAACAACATTCAAAGCACGACTATGGTGGGTTTGTACTTCAGAAATTGTTAAAAAAAAAAGCTCTGAGAGTTAGAAGACTAAATTCTAATGATTTGAATATTAGTGTAATTCCATCATTAAATAGCTCCTACCATTGGTATCCTCTATCATTAATCATCTTAAATATCATCTAACATCTCCATCAGCTGAAAATAAAATTTATTCAGAAGTCTCAATCTAGTCTCTGGCAGGTACTCATTAGCATAAGAAAACTGCTCCATGACACTGATGATATTCTATGTTCACAAATGACTTAAAAACCAAAAAGATACAAATCAAGGTGCAATTTTCAGAAGTCAGCTTTTTTACTGTTTTTCCCTGTGTTTGTTTATTTGTTTTCTGAAGACAAACCTTCTCAAATGTATTACATCCTTATGTAGGTAAATCTAGACAAGAAATTGTGTCTCACACACTCATTTTCAGTAGACTCAATATCTCTATCAGCGCAGAATTCATCTAAAATTGTTATAAAAGACAAATATATTCATGATCTACTGGAAAGATAGGAAATAAATTTTAATGGTGACTGCTCTAGACAAAAAAAGCACCTTGAAATCCAACCCTTAAATTTCAAGAACTGCTAAGATTATAACTGCTCACATGTACACTCTTAAAAAAAATCAAATGAATATACACTGTGAAAAATCTATGAAAATATCAGCCGATATGACATTTTAACCTAAGGTGTGTGGAAAAGATTTTGTCTTCTGAATTTTTGCTGGAATACCTCAGAAATATATGTGATCAGTTATTCCAGAGAAAGAAAACAACAACAGGTTATGTACTTGTTGAACCAGGAAACATAATCTGCCGTGTGAGTTCTTAGTTTATTAATAAACAAGCCAACAAACATGGTCTCAGAATACCTGTACGTCACACATCAGGAAATGTCTGTACCAAGCAATTTCAGTTTAAATTCTGCTTGTTGACCAGATGACTCACCTCCACAAAGAACAGAAAAACACTACTTACATTTTCTTTTCTACTGGCAGAAGCAATATCTAACTTATTTTCCATAGTCACTTAAAACAGTCAATTTTTTCCTTGAAAACTTTAGGGGTAAGTCAGTCTCATTTAGCAGCTAAAAGAATACATCAATAGACATATAATCTTCTATACTCTGACATGAACTAAGGCAGATAAGATGCAGGCTTTGCAATAAAAAGTCTTAGGAAATTTAGTGTTCAGGCTACAGTGGTCAGAGTCTGCTCTCAGTTACACAAAGCATTTGCTTACAACAGCATTTATTTAAGGGAACAAGACTCATGATGATCACTGGTCTAAGTAATGCCAGAATGTGGCACTGAAATTACATCTTTGCTTTTGGAACACAAGCAAGTCTTAATATACTTTTCAGCTGGACTTGCAGCTCAAACATGTTTTAGTTCCCTCTCACAAGGTTTTCAGGAAAAAATGCAGACCAAAGAGAAGTCTTATAAAATACATCATATGCATTCCATTAATAGGCTCAACTAAGACATTTCTCAAGCTTTTAATTTTGATAAGAATATTACCAAGTTTAAAATACAATTCCCTTATTTGCTTAACATTCAGGAGACTGAAAACCGAATGGATGTCGTCCCTTTCTCAAATACACACAGAATTCATGCTGCAAGAGAATATGACTACTACAGTATATCAACATTTTATTCACTCTTTAAAACATGAATATTTAAACAGAAGACATTTTTTCACCATGCAGAAGCCTAAATAGAAGCTCTTATCTGAAATAGTAAAAGCTGTTATTTTTTTTTTTTCAAGAGGTTTTAGACTGTATAGAGATAGTTACATACACAGGCATCTCAAATGAGAGGGCACCATACATACATGTAATTGGTTGCCTTTTCTTTTTCCTCGGCAGTCTGTACAAAACGTGAAAATGTGCCTGCTTCTGACTAGCCATTAAAAGGCAGTGGTTGCACCATACTGTGATTTGGGGAGCTGAAGAAAATAGCCAGAACTGACTGATATCTGATAAACAGTAACAGGAGTCAGTTTATTGCACCAATCGTTAAATAATGGTGCTGATTATAAGGCTGCTAACTGCAGATGCTGTAATTGTCTGTCATAAATCTTAGTCATTTGTGACAGGAGCACAATGAAAGAGAGCATCTGCTTGAGGGCAAATGACTTCTGATAAATATCAGCTCTGCTAAAATGTACTTGGATGTGTCTCAATATTTTGGAGAGCCATTCATGTTGCTTCCACAAATGTGAAGTTATTATTGGTTTGTATTGATTTTGCCACCTTGGGTTTTTTTTTTTTTTTTTCCTTTTTAAAGAGACAGAGTCAGAGAGTGACTCAAGGTTGAGTTGAATTGAATCTCTGCTCTTTATCTGATCTACTCATTCCTCTCAAATGCATGCTTGAGTGGAAAAAAAATAATTGCACTTTTTCAGAAGATTGTTGTGCAGAAACACAGCCTGGAAAATTCAATATGTAGTTCAGGTTTTTATTTTTCCTCTTAAAGCAACTCCTTACTGAAGGAAAAGTAGCACCTTTAAAGCATTGGTTTTGAGCACAACACTTTAAAAGGATTTAAAGTAGCTGAAATAAGAGTCAATTAAGCTAGTTCTGGAGAATAATAATATGCAAATTTAAAAAGCTATCTGAAAGTAATTTTTTTGTTTTCAGAATAATTAACAACATTTTAATTTCCTGTCCAAACTAAAGAATAGAATAAAGCCAGCTAAGTTCTTCCACCCTGTCCCTCACTGAACAGTGCTTTAGTTCTTAATCTTATAAATGCTTATCATTCAGTGGGAGATTACAGTACAACTTCACTATCACTGAGAGTGCTGCATTGACATATTCATATTTAAATATTCATTCCTTTGTGATACTCTTAACACATCATCAGGCTGAAAACATTTCCACAAGTAAAGGTGGTAAACCTGAAATTTAAGACAGAAAATTTTACTGGTAACAGACCATTCAAAGAGATAATGGCTTTCCCTTCCTGCAATTCCTTGTTTAATTCAATGATCAGTACTTAACCTTTGCAACAGATTAATTGGGATTCTACTGGCAGCTGTTTCCTTCACTGCCCAACTGCACATGTTGCCAAAGTAGGTGCAACTCACACGTTGCCTGTGCAGAACCTGTTGGAGTGGATCGATTGCAGCCACCTGATGGCAGGCTGACCCACACAGCCACAGGTCAGGCCACAGCCCCGGGGTGCACAGGGCTTGGTGTAAGCAGAAAAGCTGAAAATCATAAACTTAGACAAAAATACTATTTTCTGCTCTTTAAATAACTTTAAGAGGGGGCTAAGACTAACATAGCATGGAACCATATGTGAGCCCCCAACCCCTGCCATGGGTGAGGTTCAGACTTGCAGGTTTGCACCACAACCCCCATCACCTGATCTAACAGAAGCAACAGCAGCAGCACCAGCTGCCTGTGGGCCAGCACCTGCAAACCAGCCAAGGGACACGAAGGGCAGAGGACCCTAGATGGCAAGCCATGAGGTAAGAGGGAAACTCCTTACCTAGTTGATACCTAAATAAAATTTTAAATAAATAATACCAACCCCCAAACAAGAGGAAATGGAGCGTAATGAGCAGGAAGACATTTTCATAGCACTGTGATGTGAGCAGTAGCAGGTCGTGAAGAAATGTGATAATACCCAGCCTATTTGGAGTATTCAAAGAAATGAGGTTACCAGAGTTAGTGGGGGAAAATTCCTAATTGGAATGTCATGGAAGACTGGTACAGTACCAAGCCAAAGCACAACAAAATGGCAGAGGAAATGAATAAATAAAAGTTGATAAAAGTTAGGATACAGCTGTGAAGAACAAACACCCTCCTTTCACCAAGACATACACAGGTTTCAAGGTGACTCCTGCCATTTGGTCATAGAACAGATTGTTTTATGGAAACATCAGATCAGTGGCCACCTGTAGTCCAAAAAGTCAGCTAAACATTGTGAATATTTTAAGAGAACAAAATAGGAAATTAAATTGTGGTTTTGTATCTTTAATACTTAATGCAGTTCTTCGTTTTCCCTCACAAAATTAGGTAACAGAACCAGCAAAGATTTTGAGAAGACAAGACTGTAAAGTCTGGACTAGAGTCTAGACATGAGGGATATAAAAAACCTAAAAAACTAACAAAATATGGGATACATCAGTTTAAAAATCCACTGAATGATACAGAAATAAACCTGGAAGCTGAGGAAGTAATCTGGGGAAGTGTTATGGTGTGAGTTCTTACGTTCTGTCTTGGGTCTCCATTGCAGGTCTCTGCCATAAATAAGATATTGAGTCAAAAGAACTTTGGGTAATAATGAACTCGATAAAAAGGGGATTGCATTGGATCACGATTTTACTTAATGAATTGGCCCAAAGGAATCCCTTCACACAATGAGGTTGCACGTGAACAAAAAGAAAAGTTGATGTTAATAGTTTACCAAAACCTTGTTTAATGGCTTATTATATTTTTTCCCCAAGGATCACTTTCATTCTCTAATTCATCTTTAGTTTCTAAAGATATATTAGACACAAATTGACATCAAAAAAGTTTGTTCTTCCTTGAGCTGCATTTTTTCCCATCACTATTCCTACTTCCTGCAGTACACTGCCTTAGCTTCCACCTCCAGTTCCCAGACAGCAATTTGGAGGTGAAGGCTGTGATGAATTCTGAATAGGCAACTGGAGAATACATTTACTGAAGTCTAATAGAAAACATGATCCTTCCTTTCTCCCAGTGAAACAAACTCCCAATCAACCAACAAGAAAAACACAGAGAACAAAACACGGGGACCCAACTGATTTTCAAGTTCAAATGTGCAGGGATTAGTCCATATTCAACATCTAAGGATTTTAAATTATTTATAAATACAATAGTGATCAGATCTGATGGCAAGGGTATTTTGTCTTTGCTCGTGATTCCAAATCTCTCTTGCAATGTGCTAGCAACAGGTTGTGAAACCTCAAAATTTGAGATTTTTTTAAAAACTAAGTTGGCTATCTTTGCCACTTCCTCAGTAACAAATACCATAGTGATTCTATTTCAAACATAATTAGAATGCTTCTTTTGATCCTTTAACATTCACTTGTTTTCCTCTGCAATCAAGAAAGCTGAGATTCAGGTATAAGCCAAGTGCTGGGTAGGTAGCCTATTTCCTCCCACATGAAATTAGAGACCAAAAGGAAATACTTCAGCTTTCTTTATATTCACTGACTTTCAATCACTGTCAGGTTATGGGTCGATATGGAAGCCACCAGAATATGAGAGGATGTGTGTTTGTCTGCGACTTAGGACGTCAACCAATGCCAAAAGACCCCAGGTTCAAAGCAAGAAGTTTACAAGTGCTTGTGTATCCCTTTTAAGTCTACATTTCAACTAAATCCCTGCCCCTGTAGGTAAGAATTAGCCATTCTTTTACTGATAGATATCAATATTATTTATTTTTATTAACATCCTCAGATTTCTTTAGCTTCCTGTTTGCCATGTAAGTTGTCTGTGCACACAAGCATTTTTAAGCTGATGCTACCCTGAAACTGCTGCCTGGGCAGAGCAGCAAGGCTGGGTGGGTAAAGCCCTGTGCCAGAAGTGAATCTACAACAGCAGAGCAGCTCCTTGGTTCAGCTGATTCCTGGAACACCCTCAGCAGAGGAACCTTTTCCCAGGTCTTCAGCTGGGGCAAGTCCAGCAGCAGGCAGGACCTTAACCCAGACTCAGCAGCAAAACTTTTCAGCTCAATTCTTGTTCAAATGTACTCAAGAAAACCACTACTGATGGTGAGGACTAGAGTAAATTACATTGCCAAGTTAGCCTTGGGGCTAAAGCAGTAACTTAAAATGTAAGTTTATTTCAGTTTAAAAATAAAACCTCTAAATCAGTGCCAATGAAAGTCTTCCGTTAAAAATTACTGTCAAGGAGCAAGGGAAAGAAATATTCAGAATTGAAACTGTTTCCAAAGAACTCCCTGAAAGCTTTCATAAAACCCACAGTAAGATCATCCAAATCACTTTACTGTGACTGTTGAACTTTTGCTCAGATGCTTTTATTCCGCATCTCCCCCAGTATTTAATTATTAGTTTAGCAGACATCTACAGTGATTTTTTCTCAGGTTTTACCCATGGTACATGACTTGTTAAAGGTACACCAAAACATTCTCAGGCCTGTAGGCAACTGGATTTCTTACAGATTCTTTAGAGACGAAGATGAGTGTAAATATTTTAAGTTGAAGACAAAATCTGGATTTGGGAGGAAATAGTTTTCTTGTTTTAGAAGCAAGTCAAAAGATTTATTACCTATGTGAACAGAAACTCCTCTGCGTGATGGATGTACAACATCATCTCAATTTTTACTAGAAGATAATTGCATCATGTTAATGGATTTTTTTTTCTCCAGAAAAATCTGTACACAAACCAATGTGCTGACAGAGCAACATTGCTTAATTTCAAATTAAAATGAATAAAATTGTGAGTTTGAATTACAACTCTTCTTCTCAGATTCATTTATTTTCTTATCAGGCCCGAACAAAGAAGCCATTAGCCCCGAAGTTTCTTTAGAATGAGAATCATTCCTTTGATTTGAAGCACTGCCTGTGCAGCAGCCACTTGCAGGCCACTCCATCCGTGCTGTGGAATGCCAGAGGATCAGCAGGATGCCAGCCTGTGCCTGGGAGGCCACATGGGCATTCCTGCCTGTGGGAGAGCACAGAGCCTATCCCAGGCACTCAACGGGTTAAACCGCTGCAATATGCATTAAGCACATGTTTCCAGCCAGCAGGGTGCCAGCCTAAGATGTCCTCAAAGCCTAATTTGATAGATATTATGCCATATGCTGCTGCAAGTAGTCAGTAATAAAGAAAGTAAAATTTTTATGGATGAGCAAAACAGGAGCTCTTATGGATGGAGTGTTTTTAAGTCAGGTGTATAATTTACGTACCGTCAGACCACATGTAGAGTGCATTACTCAATTGAACTTACAAGCAGATAGGAAGGCAGTTTCTTTTAATAAGCACTTCTTCAACTTATTGGCTCTACAATTACTTGCACCAATTACCAGCAGCTGCTGCCTGTTTGGTGTTTTATCTAAGACAAGGAGTTACATTAGTTTCTAATCAACAAACCATTCAAGGACTCTTTAAAAATATTTAAATTCAATTTCCCCATTTATTTTGAATTAACTGAAATACTGGATATTTTCATTGTAGTACTTTGATTTTTCTTAGGTTCTTCTCCAAATATAGATTTACTGTTGTAACATTTAAATTTAATTTTTTATAAAGCCAAGAATATGCATTATAACATATTTGATACAGGCATTTATATGCAACACCAACATTGGCCTTATTGACAACATATGGTAATCAATATACAGGTGATCTTTTTGCCATAGAATTCACTATACTCCAAAACCTTTCTGACTTGTTCAAGTCTTTCAACATTCTTTATTATTTACCTGTCTGGCTCACAATTAATAGAGTACTGGCTAATGTAGCAACAGAAAAATTACCAGAGAAAGCAATTTAAAAGAAATAAATGAAGACACAGTTATAAGAAGGAAGGGATTTTTTTTTTCTTTATCTCTAGATTTTCAAAATTATAGTTCTAGAAATTTCCAAGCAACTTAATGGCACTTGAGAAACACCTTCCTATAGCAGAAAAACTGGTATTTCTTTCATAGTTTTTCCTCACAAATATCCAAGGGAGAAAGAAAGGAAAATAAATAATTTAAAACCGTAAGTAGCAGAAGAAGCTAAAACTACAATGTAGTGTAATATCAGACTCAGGGAGTTTTTTCAGAGAAGTAATATCTGGTGATAATGTAAGAAGCTGCAGGATACAGCTGCTGTTCCATCACAACAGCCTTCCTCACAGAAAACTCCTGGGAGAAAACTCTGTCTATTACAAAGAAAACAGGTAAGAATAAATAAATGAATAAATAAAACCCCTACAATGAAACCAACCAAACCACACCAGCACTTTTTGCATATAAGGTCTTATCCCAGTCATACTTTCTGAGTTTATTTTCTTAGGTATGGGGACATCCTTCACACTCCACATGAGCCATGTGCTGGGAACTCAAACCTGGACAGATGCCACTGGGATAGGCACCATTAGTGCTCAGTCCACTCCAGAGAGTGCATCAACCACAACAGGAGAGAAATCTCACAACACAAGCCAAATCTGGTGCAGTTACCACAATTCCAGGTTTAGCACTCAAGAGAGAGAAGATGACAATTCACTGAAGTCTCTCAAATCCACTGGCACAAAACAGTGTAAGTCCAAACCCAGTAAAAATATTTCAGTTTCCTATTCAGAGTTTTTTACAGTCATACATTTCAACTGTTTGAAGGAAATGAAGAAAACCCCTCATTATTCTTAGTTTTCTGAAATCACACATCAGCACATACAGATACTGTACTTTAAAAAAGTAATAAAACTGAACAGAGCACCCTGTTTCCTCTTATTATCTCTTGAAAAAGAAATAATCAATGGGGCCTCAAGATGAATGCTTCATATAATAAAGGAGTCCTCTGTAAATATCAGGACATTACAACCACTTGCAGAAACCAGGTCCAGAGGGGATTTCAAGTATACTGGCTCCAAATACAGACTTCAAACTGTAATCACAGAATAAATTTGGTTGCAGTAAACCTTGGGAAGTTATCTGACCCAACCCTTACACTCCCCAAAGCAAGAACAATTTCAGACTTGGTCTTGAATTGAATTGCACTGAAAATGCCAACAGAAAATGGGAAAATTATTCTCCAAATAAAAAAAAAAATTAGAAAATTCATAGCAAGCATCAGTTGAAAACAGGTAATGAATCAACCTTTCATGTCTCAGAAGTTACTAGTGTATACCCCCTCACTTCTTGATCTTCTGCAAAACATGACAAAAAAAGGCTCTGAAAGGAAGGGGTCATCTTCTGGGATTTTACAGAACACAGGTAAATAGTCAGGCCTTTTTCACTCTTCCAAAAAGATTGGTATTTTCCACAAAAGAGGAAGGTTCTAAGAGGAAGATCCTGCTCTCTCTCTACCATAGACTTACAATTTAGTTTCTCCATCACACTACCAGTATATTAAAGCCACCCAAGATGAAAAAACATTTTGCTATTAAAGTTTAGAAACAAAGACTTTTTTTTTTTATTTCAAATTCCTTGAACTCCTGCAGTTAAATTACAAATTATCCATCTTTTAATGTCATCTCTCACAGCTGGGAAAAATCTAACCCTCTCAGGACTCAATCAGATATTCACATCAATTTGTGTAATTAACACTAAGCTTAATATCTCTCTTAATTATGACTGCAAACACTTTCTTAAAATAAATCAAACACTCTAACTTACAAAAACAAAACAAAGAAACCTAACACCACTTAAAAATGACTCATATAAAGCTTTGAGAAGATTAATTCAAAGCCTCTTAGGCATTTAGAAAGAAAAAAAGAAGATTCATAAAACCTGAGGTTCAAATACCAGAAGGGTCTGCTCAAGTTATTTGCTTGTACCCCTTCAAGGTGCAAGTACTACACCAGTTCACCATGTACCCCTAATTTATATGAGATCTTATTTCTGTCTTCCTATAGGTATTTCCTACTCCCACCCCAATGCACATGAGGGATTGGACAATATTCTTGGGAAAATACACAGGGTTCTCACGTGTTTCCTGAAAGAAAGGTGGTCCGTCCCACCAGCAGAATTAAAGTCCCCACATACATATTTGGCTACTCATAATTTACATTCCACTTGGTCTTCTGATAATATCCTGAGGAATGACATTTTTTAAGCACATACACAGAGCATCCTGCAGAGCACCCACCAGGAATGTGGCTGCTGGTGTCTCTGGATGATACATTAGGGCACTCAGAAAATAGGACGAGGATCTTACCCTCTCCCTGGATCAAATCTATAAAATGCCAAGCACTCATTATGCACAATCCTCTAAGCACATTAGTCATCCTTGGGAATATACATTTACAACAAAAT
Source organism: Trochalopteron elliotii (assembly GCA_024734555.1). Taxonomy (NCBI): domain Eukaryota; kingdom Metazoa; phylum Chordata; class Aves; order Passeriformes; family Leiothrichidae; genus Trochalopteron; species Trochalopteron elliotii. Next base: position 1,361,029 of record JANPWX010000041.1, read on the forward strand.
GAATTTCAGACATATCTATAATTACACAAATTAGTGTTGGTTTAGAGTTATGCTTGTAGAGAAGGCGGACATTCCTGTAAACAAAAGGAAATCACAAAAACATCACTGATCTCTCACAGCTCCACAGCACTACCTGAGCACTGGCATCACCTTATTGCACAGTACACCTCTGGTTTCTCAATTATGCACAGCACAGATACTTAGAGGCATAGAATTAACTCTGCTGTGTGATGCACTACAGAAAATGCTGCCAGTTGAAAGGGACTCATTGTGGGTTTGCAACATTTCCATGTTTTAGAAAAGGTTTTGTTATAAGTTAGTATAGCTCTAGTTACCCCATAAGGGCCCCTTGTCTTCAAGTTTTCTCTTATCATAAGTTGATAAGAGTTTCTGTGCCTCTCTGGTCTTTGCCCAGAGACTGTTTCCTATTGGTCCTTACCCCATGATGCTCCCTGCCCATCCTCTCCTTCTTCCCCTGTCCATCATTAAGTCACTATCTCCAAGGTCCAGAACTTTCGAAGAGATTCGGACAGCAGTTAGCAGATTCCCCCGAGACCCCTCCCCAAATTACCTTGATTTGTTAGTAGTTAGGTAATTCAGTTGGCATTTGGTACTTTGCTTTGTTTTATTGGTCTGTAGTTTGTATCCACCCCTTGAACCTCTCCTGGACAAAACTCCCCTGCAGCCTTTGTCCGGGTCTCTCCTGAGGCATTGGGCAGGAGGTAAGGGGCTCCCCTGTGACTCCAATAAACCTCTGTCCCCCCTGTCCCTCTGAGAGTCCCCTCTTTCATTTACACCACGGCTGTGACAGTGAAAGTCCAGGGGCTGCTGAGCCAAGACTCACAAATCAGTCCTGTTGTGGCGTGTCGGAGCTGCTGGGAGGTCTAGCCGAACACCGGGCTGACCAAAGAGACACACACCAACAACCCATGGCCAAAGCAAAGCTGTTTAGTTTAAAGCAGTTTTGTCCTGCAGCCTTAGACCTTGCTCTTGAGCAGACACAGTGAAGTCTTTAGCTAATTAAGGACCTCGTTCTGTGAGCTTTTTACCTGCCATACATCCAGTGACCAGGGTCAGTAAGCAAGAACACCTGAAACTATAGCAATACAAACTATTTTCTGGATTAAAGTCCTTCCCTGTGGACTACCAAAGGCATAGATTTTTTTTTTTCAAAATGAAAATCAATTATGGTTACTCCAATCAAGAAACAAAATTCAGAAGTTACTGAGGCACCCAAAGGAGAGCTGGAGTGGACTACCACCTGTTGTGATCCTCCTTCTTATCCATTTAACCCCAAAAAAGAAGCAGTAGTTGTTCAATTTGATGCTTATTTTTCACATAGTAAACTTGCTTTTAGCAGTTATTTAGGTGTTCCTTACAATGGCACTTAAATTTTTTCTCTCAGTCATCTTAATCTGGATAGAGGCAAAGAAGTTGTATATTTTTGAAATTCCCAAGTGCCGGAAAATATCTGGCAAATAAAATGTTTAATATTTTGTTCCTTTAGTTATAACCTTTATCCCTTAAAAAAGATGGATACAACAACAGTAATCATTCTTTCCATTATCCTAAGATTGGACTATTCACCATTACAAAAATAAAGCCTTACTTTCAGTTATTCACACAAAATTATTTGACCTCTTCTTAGATATTATGTCTACTGGTCATAAAACTTAAGATTCAGGCTCACAGAACTACCAGAGCTCCTCAGACAAACTCCTAAACTACCAGAAGACCACCAAAACTGAGTCCCAGAAAAAGTCCTTCTATTAATACAGATGATAGTGTTGAGACCATGAGAGAAAAAAGATTAAGAATTCATTTTGTGTTTCTTTACAGATTTGACTTAGTCCTAAGATCAAGTCTACTGCATCTCATCAAGTAACTGTTCTCTGAAAGGAAACAAAGAATAAAAAGAAGGGTGAATGGAAAGGGATATCAAGCTTTAAAGAAATCTCTGTTCATTTCTGTCTCATTCCTACAAGCCCTCTTAAAATGCACATCTCAAGTTCCCCAAGGAAAGGAAAAACCCAGACAACAAAACCCCTCACAGCTCCTCAGGAAAGAAAATGTTTGTGCATGAACTTTTTTTTCCACAACAGCAGAAATGGAATGGTCATTTCTTGTCCAACAAACATGTTTGTTTCTTTACCAAATGGTACCTCTGCAGTTGATGTAATCACACCCAGCAGGGCTTCAGCTGCCCAGGTGGGCACCACAGGGTTCACTGCCATGAGCAAAGGCCACTCTCCTGTTACTTTCAGTGTCTGCACTAACCAATATCCAAATGTGGTAGCTGAGGGCTACTTTGTGCATATTAAGAAATGAAATAAACCACAATTTACAGACTTCAGCACTTCCTTAAAATCAAGGTAATTCTTCTTACCACTGCCTTTTTTTAAAGCACACATCTGTGATTCTCCTCATTGCCAGAATTAATGAGCACTGCCCATAATGTGTTGTAAAGCAGGCAGCATCATTACCACTTCCTACTCAGAGCCATTTTAACCACAATCTCAGTATTTGGGAAGCTCTGCTAATTAACAAACTACTATTACTGGAAAGATGGGATTTGCACAGTATTTCAAGTGGGCTTTAACAGTCTTTGAACAATAACTACTAAATTTGCTAGCAGTTTGCACTATTTTAAGAAGAAAGAAATTACATGATTTTTCAAAAGTCTATAAACTAGGAAGATTTATAATTTAATTAAAAACTGCATTTATATTTATATAAAGTTGGTTTTGTTTGTTTTGCTTGTTTTTAAAATAAATATTGGGCCATCTCCATAGACTGTTTGCAAAAATTGATTCTGGGTTAGAGCACCACCATTTCTGACACTTCCTCTCCTTACCATCCCAAGCTGTGGCCTCATTTCAACTACTGCTGAAGACACAAAAGCAATGGTAAATTCTGTTACCAGGTTATATGTACACTGAGCAACAAATCCAGGGATGCCCATGCAACAAGGTTCAAACCCCTTATTTGAGCAGTCATCTAAAAAGCAGCAATTACAAGAAACCATCAGGAAGATAGAACTATAACCTTTGTCATACCCTCACAATCAAATGATGTCATAATTTCCTCACTGCTCAATGACCCCCAGCTTTTCACAGTAGAAGAACAGGTTTGATTTCACCCACGAGTCATTCAATACAATGAAGACACTGAGTTTAGGCTTTTATGCATTCAGACTGTACAATAGACTTTATCCAAGAGGAAGAAGGTAGCATTGAAAAGCACTTTCATAATGGCCTATTCCCTTATAACTTTACTTTGTCAAAGGTGGTAAAGGTGAAAAGATAATTAATCTTAAGGAAAATAAAGGACTCTAGTAGTATATATTTGTTTATCCTACAGATTTGTATTGCAGGATAATTATGATATTATTTTTACTCTCAAGACAGGAATGCAATATATTCATATGTTACCATTGCATCAGAGTATTATTCTGTATTGTTCTCGATAAGAAAATTGTGGCCATCATACAAAATATTCAGACAGAATTTAACTTTTAAAAATCACATTTTAATTTCACATGTTGATTTCTCAATCCACCATATACAACTTCTCCCATTACTGACTTATGCCTGACTACAGCATGTTCCTGGAAGGTCCCTGAACACACAGTCCTCTGGGAACATCAGTTAAAACCTGGACTACAAAATCACAGCCAACACATTTAGAGATTCCCTTCTCTCTTCATCATCACCCTTTAGTTTCCATGTTGATCTCCAAGACTCAGATGTCACACTTTTCATCACAAAGTTTAGATTTCTCAGGCCTATTACCACATTTCCAGAACGGCTTCAGAGCCAAGTCTGATTCCAAAGATGACATTTTTCCTGGTTAGAGTTACACAAAATTCCAGAATACACTAAAAGCAGCACCAGATCATTTATTCTATGTATTCTCTTTCTATATTTTGTACCTAAAAGCAGGAATTTTTTTTGACACAAAAGCATTTGTGTTCCTCAAGACAAAATAAATTACCAAAATAACAATGGAAAGCCTTCCAAGGACTTCATTGCTAAAGTCATTATTCAAAACAGACGTTGTTGCCAAATTCCCAGAGCAGACTAGAACTCCCTGCCTTCCCCTCCTCCCTTGAGATACAGGTATTCTCTGCAAAACTGATATTAATAATGCAAAGGATAAAAAATTTAAGGAACAAAGAAAAAGAGGGTTAAAAACATGGGTTTAAAATATGCCATGAGCTTCTAATGGGAAAAAAATAAACAAAAAAGAAAGTCTTTAGGAAGCAGGAAAAACAAAATACACAGACACACAGAAGAAGGTACTCTGCCTTCACATATAAATAGTACATGTATCCAAATTTGTCCAGAATTAGATCCTGCATACATTAAGAAAACCAGTCTCATTACGTAAAGTGCAAGTAAAACTCTACTCAGCCATAAAACTCATTAAAATTAAGTAAGTTAATACTGTTCATTCAGAATCCAAGAAACTGTGTCTTTTTAGCTGCAACTTTCTCAGCCCTATGAGTGCACTTATTCTAAGTTAAAACCTTTTTGTGTGTTCAATTTCTTTTACTTTGCAATATCATAAACCATCTAGTTATCAAAATCACTTTGTAGGAAACACATGAGCTTGACAATTTAGCATGGTAAGAACAGATAGTTGAAGCTGCATTCACTCATACACTTAGCCACAGGGGTAGCAACTATAATATACACAATAATATATACAACAATTCATGCCTTTAGAAGATAGAAAGCTTTTTTACACCTTGTCCATTGTAATTAACCTGTTAATTTTAAAAAAGATAAATCCCAGCTGTTAACAAAAGGTCACAAGGATATCAAATTCTGAAACATCCTGATTTTTTTTTCTAGCATTATATGACCATTAAAATACTTAATCAAGTTATTTTGCACCGCTACTGAGGACAAAAGTACTGAGATATTAATTTGGGCTACATTTGAACTGCTATTACAGAAACTTTACTTATACAACAATCCCTTTTCTGTCTCTTTGTCTTAAAGTTACTTCAAGAAGTGCACTTTTATTAGAGGCACAAAAAAAATTAGTATCAGGTACATTACCCAAATGCTGCTGTTGGAGGCAGAGCTCCCAGGAAAGCAGCAGTTTGCCTGGGGACAGAGGCAGAACTTTGCTCCAGCACAGCCACGCTGCTGCTCCTGAGGGCAGGGGGACATCAGCCCTGGAACCAACAGCAGGAGCTGCTCCTGGGGCTAGAACTCCCTCCAGACACAAAACACAGATCTTGCTGCCACCCCTTCCTCTAGCAACACTCTTAACTAATTTAGCTGAAAACCTTCAGGACACATTTTCTCCCCACCTTTTGGTAGTTTATTACCAAAAGACATCCTGTTTCCCATTCCATCTGTAGCTCTCCCATTTACATCACCTGCTCCCAAAAACAAGCACAAGAAAGTTTTCTTGTGAAGACGCCCAGGAAGACAAATTCATTCTTAATGAGACCATACCAAGCGTGATGTATTTACATCAGGGGTATAAGCCAGGGTCTTTGTTGTCATTGGATTCAGGCTTCCCAATAAGGTTTTAAGAAAAGTAGTGAGATACTATTCACTATAAAGCTAAAAAAAAAAAAAAAAGTAAATAAAAGTAATCTGGTTTTATGTCATAATAGCTGTCATCATTCTAAATAAGTACTTGGTCCACCACCTAGAGTTCCTCTAGGAACTCCATAATCAGGATGGTTAAATTCATATTCTACACTGTACAGGAGAGGAAAGACAAAAGTCAAAGCACACAGAAGTATCAACTCATTGAAAAACTGGACAACTTGCTTTCACTTGTGCCATTCACACACCACCCTCCATGAATATAAAGAAGTTCTGCATCTAAAAATATGGTTCTGCTATAAACCCTAAACCACAAACCACTTTTGTTCTGTCCAACAAAAAAAAAGGGAGTTTTGGAGAGGTTTATTATGCTCAGTAATGCTGGTTAAAGCTTATTTAAAGCTGCATTCCGAGACCAACACTTAATTCTTCAGTATGCACTGGCCAGTGAGATAAGGGTGGCAAGATTAATATTTTTAGCATAAACAATAAAGGAAAACAGATTCAACAATTTCTTATCAATATCAAATGAGTTCATAATTTGATAAACTCATCATGACCACAAAAAAAAAAGCAGATATCCTTAATATTAAAATACATTCAAGTCTGCTATCTCTCCTTAGAGGGCCTCTGAGGAGAGATAGCCAATGAGAGAAGTCTCATTGGAAGAGTCGATCCCAATTCCTGAGGTGAGACATAAACTAGATTTTCCCCTTGCAGGCAGATGAAACCTTGCTAAGTCACTCCCTCCTTAAATTGCTCCCTGAATCCAGGGTCCTCTTCTGATTGAAAAGAATGAACATTCTACAGGCCAATTTTTGTCTGTACCAGCAAAATAAGTTACTCTTCTCCTCCACCCACTTCAAAACCACAGACATATCAGAATCATTAAACTGCTTTGCTCATGCTTAGTTTTTAAAATAACACGGCAAGCCAAGACCAAAGTAGGTCATTGTCATTGCAGCTGTTCCCAAGCCACACTATCACTTTGTTGCAACATCCCCACGTCCACTGGAGCCCCCCCAGGGAAAGCAGTCTGCGCTGAATAGTTTAACAAAGCAAACACCCGGGTGTTGCCAGGAGAAGACTGAAAAAGTGAAGTTCCATCGCCGCCTCCAAAATCTGTCCCTGGTTGATGTTACATTTGCCAACAGCGACACTTGGTGGCAGCGCGCGGCCGCGGGCTGGACATTCCCCCCTTCCCCGAGGTAAATCCTCGCGTTCCGCCGCTGGAATAGCCTCAGGAGCTGTGCCTACACTGAATTTTCCAGTCCTGTCAAGTCAAAGCGAACACGATGTCGCCTGAGAGTATTTATGAGATCTATATCCAGGCTTTGCGAACTGCGGCAGGACTGGGGCTGCACAGGACTGGTTCTTGCTTGCCCTCCGCATTGTCCAAAATGAAAGGTTTCATGCAGAAAGTTGGGACATGAGCTCAGTGCAAAATTTCTTCAACTGCACATAATTATTTTGCTCAACTAAAGCCGTGTGAAAAAGCAGCCATCCACAGTAATAAAAATGCAATTATTCTGCTTTCTAGTAGTCGGAGATAATTGTGTAAATATTGTTGCAATTTTTAAAATAAAAATACGTACTATCAAGAATACTCTTTTTACACTAGTATTTATCCACTAAAGTAGTTAAGGTGTATTATCTTCTTTTCATACTGTTTTTAACACACAGAGTTCCATGCTATGTATGGATCTTATGCAAATGCTCTTTGATTTCAAATGAGACTTTGCATACTAAGGAGTCTATTTTCCCATCAATGCAGAAGAGATTTACGCACATAAGTCCCATTACCATTAATGGGACTCACCCACATAAATCCCCTGCACATTGATAGACCCTCAGGATTTACATTGAAATGGGTCCTTTAGAGCCATTACAATGTCAACCTTTTGCCAGGATTTTGCGTATTAACAATACTAAGCAATACGTGGCAATCTTAATGTGTAAAATCCCAGCAAAAGGCACAACACAGAATGATACGAACAGAGCAAAAAAATTCTCACTCTTACGCTATTTAAAGATGATCTCCAATTATTCTTTACCTGTCCATATTCCTATTGGTTGTTTTCCATCATTACTTTCCTTATTAAAAATCCTACCTTCTATTTTCCATGACTGTTCTCTTTCCTGAGCAAGCACTGCTCAAAATCTGCTATAAAGCATCAGGGAAACAAAATGTTTCTATTTTTCAGATGAACAGTTTTCCTCCCATTAACTTTCCTTTTAGCTTGTTACAATATCTTGGCTTCCTTTTTTTTTTTTCTTTTTTTTTCCCCTTTTTTTAACTGGCAAGCCTACATTATAAATGCAGTAGTATAAACCCAATGGCTTATGTTCAGCAACTGAGAAAGAGGAGTTGACTAAAACAGCATAGCAGCACTACTATATTTGTTTGTATGCAGGGAAGAGTATTTCTCCAAATACACCACAGTATCAGTCTGCCCCTCAAGGCTATAGCAAGAAAATCAAGGTCACTTACATTTTCACAGGTTGTTAAAAACAACCACATACCACCAAACTAAGCTCAGATGCCACCAGAAAAGCAACATTTGTCACCTAAACTCCCAGAAATACTTGAAACAGCTCCATTTTCCATACACACAAAGGCAGCTCAACTCTTAATTCAGTGCCTAACTTTCCACAGATTCACATGAGTGCCATGGTGCTTAAAGAGAAATTAGAAACTAAAATATTTCTACAGAACTTTATCTACCAGTAACTTGATTGCTGAAAAATCTACTTTACATAATGACAAACTTACATGGCTGTTTGCTCAACCCTTATTGCCACTATGACATGATCAAGAAGCAGGAGGATATACTTGATGAACAAGAATATTTCTTTTACTTGAAAAAAAAATCGGAGGTGTGATTCTTTAATGTTTTGTCTTAAAATTGTATATAAAAATATATTTGTGGAGTTGGATTGCACTGCTAATATCTTACCATTCAGCAGGTATTAAAAGCACTGAACTGCTAAGTGACAGACACCAGGACAACTACATACAACTACATACTATACATCATAAATGGGACCACCAAGTCACTTCAATCCTCAAAGTCTTTCCTCTCAGTACAAAACACAAACTCCTAATTTAAGTCATGCAAAACTTGACATCCAGCAGATAACAGGCTGCCACTGTTGCTGGAAATGTACAATCCCATAATAAGACGTAAATGGTGATGCAAACAATAACTATTTTATGTTAATAAAGTAAATAATTCTCATTTTACAGGCAGGGATGTTCAGGTCAAGAACCATGGTCTGGGTCACCAGAAGCAACTCCTGCATCTGACATCAGCCACTGATTCCTGACTCTTTTGGATACATCACTGCTGCAAAGCAATAAACATTCAAAAGGTTCTATTTCATAAAGAAAATTGTTTTACACTGTGGGTTTAGGATCTGTCTAATACAAAATATTAAAGTAATGTCCTGGGTTGTGGTGTAGAACGTGCACGGAGTATTCTACCACCATCTTCATGAACTGTTGGAACCAATTGCTGAAGCAGCATTCCTCCAGACTCTCCCCTCCCTCTTTCTGTTAGGGTGTCTTTTGTTAAGGTGTCCTCTGCTAATGGGTCTTTTGATAACGTGTTTTCTGTTAATGGCCTGCTGATGACTTACAGATAACTCCCACCAGGAGTTATCTCCTGTTAATGGGCCATCAAGGACCCACCTGTATGACTCATTATTCCATTGTGAGATGCTCCACTCAGGGGGAGGAGCCAAGCATCCTCACCTGCATATAATCTGGGATCTGGGACAATACGGGGTACCTTACCCACTGGATCTACAGAGGATCAGAGCTACCAGACCTTTCTACGGGATTGCTGCTTCCATCATCTTGCTCAGGTTGTATTCTGACTCTGTCAGGGGTCTTTAGTATTATTGCATTTATTTTATTTCTTTTTTTTCTTTTCCTATTAAATTGTATTTCTGACTTGGAGCCTCTCACTAGTTTTGCTTTCAAACCATCACAAGTAAATATATAAATAAATAGAGAGAGCGAGCAGAGAGAGCACACGGAAAATACCGGATAAGTAACCATGGTGATTCCTGATCTCACACACAGGACAGAGCATCTACATTGTATGTGACCTTATTCTACTCCACACATGAAGTAAGACTCCACTGGCTCCAGCATCAGGACTAGGATGTGTCATGATTCCTACAGGATCAGGCTCTTAGGACTGACCTCTGAAGTTAATTATATATTTAGGAAAATGACAGTTAAGCAGGCAGATATCTTTGTGAATTTCAATCTTAGTGAACAAAATCAAACAACAATAAAACCCCAAAGAAAACCACGCCACAAACAGGGACTATGGTCCAGATGCTCAAAAGAACCAAATCTCTGAGAGGGTTTATATGTAATTTAAAAGCCATACAACTAAAACCTGCAGAATTGCCAGCATTTTTTCCCCAAGCTTAGTAAATCATCCCTTATTTCTCACAAATCAGATCAGGGCAGATCTTCCCTTATTCTTCAGCAGGCTTAATTAGGATCCTGCCTACATAACTCTGTGGTTAAATCTCCATGCTAGTCAATGGCGTGTTCAGAGTGACTAACACACCGGTCATACAGGTCAATCTCTGTGATGGAGCTCAAGACACCTTCTTCCCCTTTCATTTTAAGAGAAAACACAAGATGGTGCTAGAGGTGGTAATGCTCCTTTCAATGCTGCATTTCCACCACCAGAGCCCTGTCCAGATTTTGTAAAAGTAGTCATCATTTGTTAGAGCAGTTTTACACTCTCATATTCCAGATGAAAGGTCTATAATCACCTGGCAATGTGCTAGCTGAGAGTACCACCCATGTAAATTTAAACTGCTCTATTTTGCAAATATTTAATGTTCTCATGGAAGGGGAAAGCCCTAGTATGGGAGGGGCAGATCAAGTCCTGAACCTCAAATGAGAGTTTACTCCTTGACTGAATGCAACAGGAACAGGACAGTTCAGAACTGACTTCCAGCACTTGACTCAGTTGCTCTATATCGTAGCTAAACGAGCCCACAAATTAAAAAAAAAAAAACTCAATTAAAACAAAAATGCAGGTCATAATGGTTTATTCTTGCTTTTGCCAAGCAGCTCTGCTTGTGTAAGAAAATCACATAATTGATGCTGTCCAATTGATTCATTAATGCCCGCTTATTTTCCTGGCCAAAAACAGACCAGCTTTTCCCTTTTCCAATTGTCCACCTTCACCCAGCCCTTGGAACAATATAATTTTTCCCACAGTTGGATCAGTCCCTCCTGGAGCTTCATGAAAACTGCAGTTTCAGTCCTTGAGCCCCTTCCTCCTCTTGATGGTGAAGAGGAGAGAGGGAGAGAGAGGGAAGAGAGAAAAGACAGGGACCAGCTTAGAGATGAAGAACGGGGCAGCCAGCCTGAGTTATCAGACTTCTGTTCTCTCTTTCCTTTGCAAAGGGGTTCAATTCCTGCTTCCTTAGGGGGAAAGCACAGGAGTCTTTCCAACAGGCCTGAAGAGCTGCTGCACTCAAGGAAAAGTAGCCAAAAGTACTCCTTTGGCTCATTAAGGTTAAAGGGTGCATCGCTCCCACAGTCTGAAACCTCCAACCTCCCTTCAAAGCAGATTAATGAGAAGAATTTGAGAGTTAACAGAACAGGTCCCAGAGGCTGAAATGACATTGCTCAGGTTCAATTGTTATCACTCATGATAGGATCTCCTGTAATCAGCTGCTTCTGTAGCCAACTTCATCTGTCTCTAATGACTGTGGAACAGCAGTAATGTACATCTCTGCTGGTTTATTTTTTGTATTTTTGCCACAAAGCAACCTTGCTGTGATGACACAGCGACTATATTTAGTTCCTGCTCTGTACTAAAGTATAATGCTCAGCTAAAAGTTTTACCCTCTCTGTCATTGTGTAATCTATATATAAAACTTAAAATACAGTTTCTTGCCAAAAGGCAGGAGGTGGTGATATTTCTGTAGCTATAGATAGTAGTTACCATGTACTCAGAATTACACTCATATTAAAAAAATGACACACATTACTGTTGCATAGTGAACTTCTATGATTTATGTGTCATCTTCTTAATTTTACTAGTCAAAATACATTTTTAACTATTGTTCCTCAACAAAAAAAATGTATATTACTAACGCTAAGGTTGTGATATGAAGTGACAGAAGCCAGGAAAATTCAAAGTTACATCTGACACTGTATCCTTTACTCGCACCTTTGGGTTAAGACAAGACAATGGCTGTCTACACTTCCAAGTTCCCAGGCTTTGTTAAATATGTATCATAACCTTCACATTCATTTAAAAAGTGTCTCTCTTCTTCTCTCCTTAAAAAAGGGATTTTAAAAGTGGCTTTGTTCCTAGATACAATTTGTAAAATATTGAAAAAATGGAAGAACAAGCAAAAGATATTGCTTTAAAATCCAGATATTTTATATATCATTTTAGATGCATCTTGCACCACCTTAATGATATACCAGGAGCAATTCTGCACTGCAGAAAATCCAGGCTTCATGTTTCTTCCCAGTTCTTTATGTTTCGGTGACATATAACAAATGGGACTTACCAGCCCCAAACTGAAGAGTCAGCAAAGACTTTCCAGTACCTCACAGGGAGCCTGAGATGGGCTCTCCATGGAAGACAGAGGAAGACTGGATCAGAATTTACTGCTGGGGGACTGAGTTGAATTCACCCCTCTCTTCACATGTTTTGTGATTAGGAAAATCCCCTGGTTTCCACATCCAAGGACCTCAAAATAAACTGGGAAGGTATGGCACTGCAAGTACAGGCACAGACAGTGAGATGCTCAGATGAGACAGTGTGGGGAACCAGGTAGGAACAAACATATCTAGAATAAAGTGCCTGGCTGTGGAAAAGTACTGTTCAGTTTTATATTCTGCTGCATCTAAAGTCTTGATCATTTATATAACACTATTATCCATAGGTTTTAAATATTTGTGAAATTATTTATTTATCATCAAAATACTACCAGTATGAGACTAGATATCATAGGAGAACAGATAAATGAAGTGAGTTGTCCATGGCCATTAAAATTTCTGTGGCAGAACAAAAGAAACTGAAGCAATTTCTGCCTCTTTTGGACTTCTCACATGAGGACTGCAGCTGCTAAGAATGTAAAACCTGAAAGAATACAGGACTTTTATGAAGCTCTTTCATTATATTACAAATTTAATCAAAAACATTGCAGGAATAACCTAATGAAATTGCACACACAGGGAGGTGATGGAATCAAAGTTTCCTAACACACTGTAATCTCTCCTTTCACAAGCAATGCAGTACCCACAGCAAGTATTTGCTATCTACACTTATTATGTCAGTTTAATACACATAACAGACCGTAAGTTTGGAATCCATCAATGTATTTTACTGCATTAATATCTCCCAACTTTTACACAATATCCCTTTAAAATTACTATGTCTAGTTCTTTATTTTAATGGTATGATGTGACAGATCTTAAGGAATCTGTTCCAACCCAGTAACTCCTACTTTCACTCCCACCCAAACATTCAATCTGTGCATTACAGCTACTTTTCATTTTATAACTCCTCTCTTTCATTTATCCCTAACAGGCTGAATTTACACGGCAAGTCCTGAAAGCAAGTGAAAAAAGATGTTGTGTATTCTGTTTTAAATCAAATACATTTTAACTTCACTCTCTGCTGCAAATCCATTCAGGGTTTACACTGACTCAACAATTTCCTATATCTGCTTTTGTATGCTACCAATCCCCCCATACATTCTCTTGCATATGGAGGCTATGCTTTTTCCATAAACAGAGAAAAATATACTTGGCTGAAAAAAGCACTCAAAAGAACTCTCATGTTGCAACATTTTTAAGCTGAAATTCTTCAAGAAACATACAAAACCAAAATGACACTTCAGTCCCTCACCATGTGCATTTAACAGGGGAAAAAATTTTCCAGATTACAGTTTCCGTTGCTTATTTTAATTTTTCCCTTTTTCAAATACCACATAACTTCCCAGACATTATTATTTAGTCAGTAATCTGCATAACTGCATACCATATTTCTACAAAACAGCTTCCAAATTTCCCTTTAGTCCATGTTTGCTGCCCACACATTTGCTGCTCCTAACTGACTTGCACTGAAAGCAGCACGTGTAAGAAAATGCACACCTACCTGGCCTGATGGACACCAGAGAGGCTGCACTGCAAAGCTTCGATGAGAAAAGCCTCAGAGGTGCTCAAGCAGAGGGAACAGGAGGCATTAGAGCACAAGAGCTGGTAGAACAGAGAGAGCTCTCGCAAGGATTTGCTTCCTTAAACTGTAAATGGGTTTTTTTGCATAAGGACAGGGCTGATGCTTCCCGAATGCATAAATTGGTGAAATTCAACCACCTTCAGGCTTCTGACTTAAGAGGTACCATCACACACTGTCAGGTCTATCAACAATGCAATCATGATGGAGCTTAGTCTAATATTCTTAGTCCATTACTTTTTATTTTTGAAACAAAGAATGATGAGAATTCTTATCACACATCTTGTGTGATTATTCTTATCACACACCACAGAAACGACAACAAAGATCACTTCACACAGCAAATGTACATCCTAGAAGTGGACAAATATTTCCAGACCTCTTCACACAGCTGTACCACCTCCCACTAGATTCAGAATTATTTTACTGACAGTACAAGATTAAGTTCATGGATCTGCAAGGTTAAGTTAGGAAAGTAGTACAATTAGCACATTTCCACAACACTCGGAAGACTTGCACTAGCCAGATAAAAAGTCTTTAAACTGTTATTGCCCATGAATCTATCCTGCCTTAATCTTCTAAACTGAAATAGAACCTTTGATTGTAAGGTTGCCAGTCAGGTATTATTTTCTTGGTACAATAATTTCTGTGCACATACACAAGGCTAGCATAAAAATACTGTTCTGCTTTCACAGATAAAAGGCACAGAAGCACCTAGAATCTCCAGTCAAGAACTGGGTTTTACTGCATATATAAACAGACACCAAAGCCATCAGTCAGTGGCCCAGAAATCTCTCAGAGGTTCACAGCAGTAAAGAAAAACAAGACAGTGTAGAAAAGGGATATAAAAAAATGAAAAAAGTTAAAAAAGCCTAAAAGACATATTCTTGGTATATCATAACATTCTTCAGTTTGAAATAAAAGGAACAGGAAACATCCCTATAAACCCCTGGTCTAGAACTTTGATGATTTCAATCAAATTCTACCCCCTAATACTTAAATAAAGAATATTGCAAACAGAAATCTAAGATGCAGTTCCATATATAAAATTAATTATGTGCATAAAATGCAAAATGAGCATGATATGTTATGATGTCAAAATTAGTTGTGGGGGTTTTGTCTGTGGCAAAGAAAGAGGGAAAGGACTTTACACCACCAGTTTGTGCTTGCTCTTTACTTTAGCAGATATTATTTACCCCAGGCTCCAAAAATACCTTTTCTTTGACTAGCTGAAAGTGATTGTAGAATTAGTGAAATTCAGCCATAGCTATCCCATCCCATGCATAAAGGCAGCAGTTTAGCACCAGGTGCCCTCTGTTTCAAACAGAGGGGTTCCATTGTTCTTTGCACAGTTAAGGACTTGGATTAAGAAGCTACTGGAGCTCCAGGGAGATGCTGCCACTCTAAAGGACTTTCCCTGCTGCCTCCCAAAGCCCCTGGCTCCTGTTAAACAGCACTAAGAAACAAAGGCTACAAGTAATTTCCACCACAAAAAACTCCTGCCATTTTTACCAGAAACAGATATTGCAATCTGCTACAGACTGTCCTTGTGATGTGGATGCACATCACTTGAGGTTTTCCTGCATGTAATTCACTACCAAAATTAACCAAAATTAACAACAGCTCCACCCAGGAGGATTGATTTAAACCACTTTTTTTCCAAACAAGAAGAGCAAGCATGTAAATTATTTTTTTCATAATTCTTCAGATTGAGTGGGACTGCTCAGAAGATGGCATGGGCAGAGGGGCCATTGTGGATTCTCTGCACATCATGGCACAGGGAATGGCTCTGTCTGGAGCCTTAGGTATCCCTTTGAGCAGGATGCTCACTGGAAGAATGAAGAGTGAACGATATCCAACAAAACACAGTGCCCTGTATGGCTATTCTAAATATCCCACCTTCTGCTGTCTGACTGCAACAAAACTATTTTATACAGAGTTATGTTTTTAAGTAAGGTGGAAGGGATGCTCTTCAGTTAAAATCAGAAATCCCATCTTTAGGGCTACAAGCACTTGATACTGAAATGGACCAGCCTCAGCATTAACATAATGAGTGCATATCTTCCACTCCCTGCATCAGTTAGAAGGGATCACAGTGGAGATCTCTGAGGTTAAAAGCAGTCTGGCAGTGTGAAAGCCTTGCAGCAAATAGTACTTTTACATCTGAACCCTATTTCGGATGAAGTTTTTCCAGAGGGTGGTTACAAGACACCTTTCTCTTATAGTTCTCCTTTTATCTTCCAGCTTTCTGAGGACAAAATGAAAGTAGAGAATAATTTCATGTTCCTAGTGGTCTGCCCTTAAAAGCAGAGTCCCTGAAGAATTTGAAGCCACAAATATTCATCTGTGTGTCCCCCAGGTCTGCTTTATTAACCACAAAAATAAAAAGACTACAATCCCTAGTCCCACCGTGCCACAGATTTTACGACCTTTTTATAAAAAATAACATCTAAATAGCAAATGGTCAGTTTAAAAATGTCTTCCCTATGCAACAAAACTACAAAAATAGCATTGGAACCTTTTTTCCTCCAGTTGCCAGGGAAGGGAAGACAAAATATTAAACCAGGCACTGTTGTTGGGGGCAATGGCCACATCACTGCACTTACTCTACAACAAATTCCAACACTCTGTGCTGGAGTGCTTTTGCTCCACTCAAAGCAAAGGATAAAACTGGCAGAGAGTATTTTTAAAGCAGTTATCCAAACCTCACTACTCTACAGGATAGCAATGTATCCTACAAGAGATTTGCAAATAAACAGATAAAGACTAGTTTGATGAAAACTTTTTATCTCGAGACTTTTACATTTTTAGTCCCTGGGTGGATTACAGTGGGTTACGTAAAGTAATTTATTGGACTATTTTGTAGAGAGAAATACTCCCCAAGAACACCTCTCCACCCTTCATATAACATGAAATGTTTGCTGCCCACAACCAGATTGGACCAAATGACTATAGGGAATGTCATTGTAAGTGCTCAAAATAACATTAAGAATTTTCTGAGTTATTTTGCAGGTGTTCTATAAAACCACAAGGAAAAAGCAGTTTAAAAACCCCCACAAAAAGATCACATAAACCCCTCCTAAAACATACTTTATCACACAGTTCGTGCTGAACAGCAAATTTTGCATTCATTGTAGACCTGACTACACCAAACTGCCAATGTATTGGAAATGCCATTAGTACAACAGTTCCAAGTGACCACAATAGTATCTATAACTGTACTTAAATGTTCCTGCTGTCCCATCCCTAAATTACCATCAGAATTTTGGAAGCACCCTGAGATGTTTTAGGGATGGACTTTGTGGGCTAAAAGGGAACACTGTGCATGTTACTTCACTTTTCAGATATCAGCAATGCCACAATTCCCCCAGCTGGGGCACTGAGCATTGCCAGCAGGAAAAACTGAACCAGGATTGCCCAGTAGTGCTGCAGCCAGACCCTGGTTTGCTCATCAGTGCCTGAGTGGGAAATCCCACTTCAGTGTTTCAGAGGAGAAGCTTGTGTTACCTTTAAGTTCACCACACTGTGTGGTAACAAAGGTGAGAAAAATCAACTTTAAAAAATTGCCGGTTTTAGGATAATGTGAACACAGACATCAATTTCTGCTGAATGCAGCACTCGGCCCTGGGACAGTCAAGCTAAAAGGTGGTCAGGACCCTGAGGAGACACTGGGTCAGGACATGGAAGGGTTAATACCCTTTCCTTACCTCAACAACATCCACCACTCTTAGAATTTCTCTTATCTCTTCTTTAACACTCTATACTCATTCCAATTCCCACATATTTCTGTAGAATTTTTCTTCTTTATCTCTCCTTTTAGGGACTCCCTCTAGATGTGACACTGCCTAATTCTGCATTTTCTTACAATCTTTATGAGAATACAGTTCTCATAAGCTGCTATGTGTATTCACTAAGGCTGAGCTCATTTTTAGTGTTAAGTGACAAAAAATTTATCTGGAAAGAAAAGTGTTTCTTGCAGGCAATGCAGAACCCTAGTGGGCACATGAGACCCAGGAACTATTGTCCTTTGTTCCCACCTCTTGCTATTTAAGATGATAAAAAAAAAGCCACTGAAAAGATCATTGAAGGTCTTTTCCAATCGTCATCCAACTCAGTCTGATTAAACACCCAAACCATCTGATTAAACATCTTATGTGTGGACAGTAGAATTATTGATTATATTCAACAGTCAATTCAACAGATACAGCAGCTCACTCACGGTGCTGCTAACCTGTCACAGTGAACGCTTCCTTGTTCAGTTTATGCTGCACTGGATTATGTTCTCTGATGGAGGAAGTACTTGTTAACTCATTAAATAACTTCAGTCCCCCTTTTATTATGTCATTACTGTAAACTCCTCTCAAGGATTCAAATCAAAGCCTATAAAAATTATAGGCTATATAAATTAAATATACATTTATATACATTGTCAAAAAAAGTAGCATTTGCTTCTTGCTATGAATTTTTCCTGCAACAAAGCCTTCCCAACAGATGATTAAAATTATGAAAGACATTTATTTAAAAAAAAATACTGCAAGTAATTAATTATGCTAATTCCTCACACTCTGATGCAAAATATGCTTGAGTTTGAAAAGTTCAAGCATAAAACTTGGCAGCTTGAAATGTGGCACAGCTGAAGATTCTCCTGTAAAACCCAACCCATGTGTTGTGCAAGTGGTTTGCAAACATTCAGCCACAAATGGAGTGCTGGCACGGAGTGCAACCCCATGTAGGGGAAAGTTTAGAGAGTATCCACAAATACACATCAATAGTAGGGGGCAAAGTCAGAGCTCCATTCAACCCTCTCATCCCAATTCAAGCCATTTGTACTGCTTACAGACCTCATGAGAGGGAAAAGATTACATCAAGAAAAATCTATGTTCTCTACCTTCCAAATAATTCTGAATACTTATGTTTTGATAGGTCACAAAATTTCTTGAGCAGGCTGGTGCTGCCCTGGAGTAAGAACGTAGTAAGAAGACAAGCCTTGATAGATACAAGACCAAGAGGGACATTATCTTGCTTTGTTATTGCTTCATTTGTTAAACAATCTATTAAAACCCAATAGCTTTCAAAAGTCTTTGATGAAGACTATGTCTTAAAGTTTAAGAAGGTATAAAGGAGAAAGAACAGAAAACTAAACAAAGATTAATTATGATTTTTAAACAGGGGACAGAAGGGGACAATTATTTAACCAAGAGAAATGCCCTGTGATATTGGAATGCCAGCCTGGGAAAGCACAGATTCTTACATCATCTAAATGACACGATCCAAACAAAGTCAACCACTTGTGCCTTTGTTTCCCCACTCAGCACTAGGAAAGTTTCCTGTTAAGGCACTGCATCCTGTATTTCTCAGGGTGGAAAGTTCGATGTTCTGCTAAAAATATCACAGGGCAAAATCATTTTAAAAAAATTCTCCATCAATAATAAATATATGAAGAAATTGTAGACTATTACAAAATATACAGCAGTGATAGCTCCAGAAAAAGTTCTTTGGAAATTTTCCATGTTTGCTGTTTTATAAGTCAGTCATTAGGAGGCAGCAAATGGCTCAAAACCATGTGAGAAAACAAATCCTGAAGGAAATTGAAAGTGAATAGGACGGTAAGAACTAGAAGTGGGAAATTAATTCAGCCACAAAAGTAGCTTTTTGACATTTTCCACTTCAATCAGATGTCAGGGTATGTAGAAGAAAATATTTTGTAAGCTATTTGTTAAATAATTTGGCGTCTCATTAATGGAAAACACACTCGGACTTTATAAGGTTGACTTGGGATTTTTGGTAATGTTAAAAAGCAAAAAGCTTATCCCAGCCTGCTTTCCTATAGTCTGCTTTTTAAGTGGATGTCACAACATCGTTCACACATATGCTTAAGGAGCACAAAATAAACCATGTCTCATCTCATTTCAGCTCAAACAAACAGCTTATAACTGAAATTTCAGAGTTCCACATCATTTACAAGCTTTGCCTTTCAAAGAAAAATTTTAAAGCCCCTGTGGTTTTACCAGTACTTCATTAGCAACAATAATCAGATTTTAATCAGTAACATGCATACCTCTCTCTTCCTACCATGATACAGCACAAGTCAAGGTAAAAAATAACATCAGAAGCTTTCTTAAAAATAAAAATTAACCCCAGAGTTTCTTCTAGGACTGCCAACATTTCTGTAAAATTGCTGGTCATATTTTATACTGTGCAGCCAGGAAGCTGTTTTTAAATGCATTTATACCCTGAATCAAAACAGAATGGGAAAGGGAGAAACATTTTGCATTCTAAGCAAGCCTGTAAATAAGAAAAGATTAAAACATGGGCTAGGCTTGCTCACATCATTGCATATGACATGTAAATTAATGTTTATTTCATAAGCTTTTTTATCTTCAACACAGGACAATGCACTTATCTCTATCTCACTAAACAGTTATAGTAAGTAACAGAGATGATAAGCATTAAACCACATCAATATTTCTCATTAATAGCTTCATAATGCTTCATATAACATTCTTAAAATACTGAATTTGCAATTAATCAAACATTCTCAGCTTTTTCATATTAATTATAAAATACAAATAATAAAAACAAGGCATGAACTTACTATTTGTTAGCTGTTCACACTGTCCTGTGGTCTGAGTCAGTGGGAAATAATTACCCCTAGGAAATCTGGTAAGCAGAAATACAATAAAAATAAACATTAGCATGCAAAAAAAGAATAAATTCAGCTTTCCTGAAAGTATTTTTCCTCATAATACTTCACAGGCAAGGTAAAAAAAAAAAAAAAGGAAAAAGAACCACAAAAAGCAAAGTTGAAAAAATATATATACACATTTAAAACATAGTCCAGCAGTGTTCAAGGATCCTTGCCTCTCAAACTTTAAAGCAGCACAGACAAATGTTGAGATGCCTATAATAGAACAAAAATCCAAGTTCTCAATCACTAGTTACGCAGTATGTGTCAGTAAGGAAGACAATTTCCAAAATAATGATTAATGTATTATCCAGATTTTTCCCCCCTCTCTCTCTCTCTTTTCCCCTTCCCATTCAGGTTTTTCTTCTTATAAAATGCACATAGGTTTTTTCTTCCCTGTACCCTGACTCAGGCCTGGCTTTGAAATGCATTTCAATCTCTCAACACAGACTGCTTTCACTGCATTTAGAGTCCCACCAAGGCCCAGCTTTAAAAGCTACTGATTCTTTTTTTCTTTAGCCTTCCTCACAAAGGAAGGGTATTTTGTAAATTACCAGCTCGTTCAGATCAACAAAAGGTACTTTCATAGAAAGCCCCATTTGATTTTGCTCAAATTTGATTACAAGGATGGAGAAAAGGAAAGGAAGTCAAAAAGAAAAACCCCAGATGGCTTTTTCATTCATCTCAGTGAATGAGCTTTATCTGTGCCTTTTGAAACTGTAGCAGTGGAAAAGCATTTCTGTTGGCTTAAAAAACTTGACAAAAATTATTGGTTTGCCATTTCTCATGTAACTGCCATTGGGAACTGGATGAAAAGACTTTTTCATGGGATCGCCTGCTTGGATCAAAATAATGGAGATTAGGTATTTCATTATAAATTACAGTGGGAGATAGAGCAGGCTGTCATATTAATAGCAACCTGCTCATGGCCTTCAATGGTAGCTATTCTCCTAGACAAAGGACCAAGGGGGTTGTCTATTGAACTTGTACTTTAGGCCTGATCAATTTTCTATCATCAAGGCAAAAGGTGAGGTGACTAACAAAAGAATTCACACATGACTGACCTCATAAGCCTATAGATAAAACAGCTTAAAGAAACAAAACACATCCTGAAATTATGGGTGATAAACTGTATAAAGGAAAAAGAAGAAGAGAAATGATAGAAAAAGGGAGAGAAAGAGCACGTGGTCTGTAATTCTCCCTCCCTTCTTAGGTGAATGGACATATTAAAAGCTACTTGTTTTCAGCTGCAGATAATTGCAGCCTTTGCTTTGCCATGTTCTGCCTTAAATCCTTCCATGTACTTTCTCATCCAAGACTCTTCCAGTAATTTCATTCACGAGTAACCACAGCAGAGAGTTTAATATAGAACTTCCCAGAGCTGTAGCTGCACACAGGATTACACACAACATCATAGGCAGGAAGGTGTCACACAGGAATTACAGCTATAATCAAATTACAGGAATAGCTATGAACCTTTGGGTGGCTATCCTTTCATACAAAACCTTGCTAATTAGGGGAACCTTGGACATCTGAGCTGTATAGGAGCAACACCTCACAGAGTCTGAAAGTCTCAACACATTTCTCTTTCACTGAGATGGCAGAAAATTTTATACAGTGTAAAACAGCATTTTAAATGCTCATAATATATTTAGGTACCCTTGCAAGTGTGCTATTTGAATTTTTTTCCCTTCTCCCCAGGGAAGACCCTTCCACAGCATCAGCATTGGGCTTTGCTGATCAGCAAGAGATACAGAGGATGAAACCTTCACTCCCCTGAATCCAAATACATGGCAGTAAAATATTCCCTGATCTCTGTCAGGATCAACATTCCCTCCAGTTTGTCGTACAGGTAGAAACTCAACTACCCAGAACACTTCTGTGCATGGAACTATGGCTTTAGATACGTTTTGACTCTGTAGGAATTTCCCATAAGCTGTAAAAATGACATTTTCTAAACAGGGCAAAACTGCAGAAGCATGTAAATACTTGTATTTGAAAGCCAACACATGAGCTAAAGCAGCTGAGAATGCCCTTTCTGCCTGCTAACAGCAGCTCAGGTGTAAATGGCACCCACTCTCTACCTGCAGCACACCAGGGGAGAGGACAGTGGTCTAGATTTTGGTTTCAAGCTCCAGCTACACAACCACCAAGAAGCTAGTGTGTGTCAAGTCTTCAGAGATATTTAGGAATTTCTCCTTTTAGCTCTACCACTGCAGTGATACTGCAGTTTCAGAAATGAAGCCAGTCACTGACTCTGGCCCTTTGCCACAGATCACAGATCCACCCATCAGCACAGCAGTATTTATGTAAAGACACTCAAATAATTCAGGCTAAAAAGGAGCACATTTTAGTGAGTTAAGATTCAGAAACAGTCAGACAGAACACATGGGAGGCTACAAACTCAGTGCAGGGGAGGAACTTCTGAGCCACAGCTTTGCTGCAGAAGCCAATGGATTGTTGCATTACAGAGTCCTACTGAAAACAAACAAACATTCATTAGCACAGAGAAATATTAAATAATTCATTGTAAACACTTTCTGGAAGCGGAGACAAGATGAAAACAAGCAAAGCAGCAGCAGTGTGTGTTAAGTTTTGGCTGCCAGCACAAAAAAAACAGAATCAGTGACAGAGCACACACACCCACAAGCAGCTCAGATGCATGAGATCATTGATGAAGCCCTAGTGGTAATGGTATCTTTCCATTATTCCAAAGGTTTACTGATGATTACGAAATTATTAGCAATGAATCCCAACTTTATATCCTCTGTGAGGGGCTCTACTGAGTAGCTACAGAGGAAAGAGCTCTTGTAATCAGTGTAGATAAAACTCTGAAAGTATTGCCTCTGTGCTCAGTGGCACCAAGACAGACAAAGTGAATATTAAGAGCTACTTGAAAACAAATACAAACCAGGCAGGAAACACATTTTGTGATAACATCAACATAATTTGAGTACCCCATGTTAAAAGGCAGGAGCAAGGCAACATATCAGAAAACCCACCTAGAGATGTGTCATTTTCAGAAGAAATCATAGGCAAGCACTGTCTGCCACTAAGCCACAGGCAGACTTGAGCCACAGAACACAACTCACACTGGGTTTATTTATAAGTACACCCTGTATGTCCCACTCTGGACTTTTCTATATTGATGAAGTATTGTTGCCCAACCATTTACTCTTTATGTTAAAAGACTATTTCTATATTACCAGTTTAGATACTGCTGTACATCTAGTTCAAGGTAGACGATCCAGTAACTGGCATAAGGAGACAGAAGCAGTAATATTGGAGATTATTTTTTGAAACTGCAAAACATGGTTGATACAAAGGATGGCTTAATATTTGATGATTGTCAAACAGCAAGCCCCTGTAATAACCAGAATTGACAGATCTTAAAGCAGCTTTCATGAGAATTTGTGAATAGCTATTTCACTTTTGACTGATAACTTCTGTTAATCAAAATTAAATTTCTCAGATAAATGAACAGGACTCTTTCTAAGCTTAACCCTTGCATTCTCTGCTCCTGTAAGACTCAATCTGCTTGGACATACTGATTCCAAGGAAACAGCATCATTGCCAGTGGTACTGAAATTAATTTGGAGAGAGATCACTGTGACTAAGAATGTCCAGCCAGGTAATATAATTATAAAATATGTGTCCACATAGTGAGCCAAGACAACCAAAACCTTGAGAATAACTCCCCTTATAGAAAAAAATCCTAAAAGCTGTTTCCACTGGCTTTTGCTGATTTTTGTCTGAATTGTGTTTGGCTTGTTCTCAGCTTCCACATCACATTATCACATTTTTCTCTCATTCATCATATGAGTGCAAGAGACCTGCAGAATAAACAAGGTCTGTTACCCTCAATGTCTGTCAGCTTCCCCAGCCAGCACAGACAGACCCTGTGAACACAACAGAAAACTGCTTATCCCTGTCCCATTAGTTCTTGGGGAAATAATTGGACTTTAAAATAATTTGGGGGTTTGAAAGTGTATATCAATTTTTTCTTTCCAAAATTTTCCTTGAAGACATTTTCTGAATAATCTTTGCAAATAATTATTCTTACAGTACATTTCAAAGAAGTACAGCAGACAGAGGTGGACTGGCTGATCACAAGACATTGTGCTGAGTGAAACATCTTGTTTTCTGGTGAACAAACTGGACCTCACACATTCTTACATGTTTCTCTGAACTTCAGCAGTAACATTCAGAAATGCCTGTTTTCATAATATCCAGTTAGAAAACTGTTTTCCATTAAAATTCAACATGCCTTCTTGAACAAAAAACCTCCAACAACAACAAAAAAAACCCCACAAAACAAACAAAAAAATAATAATAAAAAACCCATAAACTTTTTTACCTATCAATAGGGGAACACAGCTTTACAAGACACTTTTTCCAGTGAAGGAAGACAGTAACACTGATAATTCTTAGCCCAGCTTGGGGCTGTAGAAGGTTCATTATCAGCTTTAATGGCAGTGGAGAGTGAATATGTGTAAAGAGTCTGTCACCTCTCATCAGTATTTTAAGTCACTGATACTGCTAAACTCAAGCAGTATTAACAGCATTTGAGAAAGCAATGCTATTGATCAGAGAGACTGAAAACAGAAGCTTGCTTGTTTTGTGGCTTCTAACCACAAAACTATAAATGTCTGCTAAATAATTTCAGGTGGAGAAGGTAAATTCATGACATAAGACAACCAGAGAGTGCTCTGCCAGTAACTTGCTCTCTTTTGTACAGTAAAAGTTCTATTTAAGTGGTTTGATTCACTCTGGTTTCTGCACCATGACATGTAAACTGACTTACTGGGAAGCCAGGCCCGGAGCACCCAGGATTTTGAGGTTAAATTAAAATATCAGTGGGCACCTAAAGGAAGGCAGGGCAAGTCAAGGACTGCAAGTGTGGTTTACTCTGGGCATGGAATTGTACTCAGGAAAAGGTTCCCTCCTCCACAGCCAATGCTTCTCCTTCTTTTGTTCCAGTCTACTGTTTCAACTTTCCTGACGTATTTTTTGAAACCACTGTAAATAGTGCATATATGGTTCAGGGAATATATGGAACACCTGATGCAAACACTTCCTGAAAAATATTTCATTCTAAAAGAGAGGTTTCATTTCCTTATTTGAAAGATTAAAAAACAACCCTACTCCATTTATGCCACTTGGAGTATCATTAACAACCTGTGAGGTAGTGGAGGAGTAGTGTCCAGAGCCCCATTTGCCTGTTTTGCCTCAGTCAGGGGCAGGGTACTGGTCACATTAGCAAAAGGTGCTTTTTCATGTTTGGATCATTTTCAGGAATTGAGATGTGTTTTTATTTAAGTAGTTCTAAATTATGTCAGATATGCAAGATATGGCAAACAAGGTTGTCCAAGACAGAAATACAGAAAGAGAGAAAGCAGTAGAAAAGTAGTTTTCTTTTTCTTCCAACAAAAAGGAAAAGAAAAAAAAACAAGACGTCAAATGTCCCAGTACAATAAGGATATAAATATGGGCATAAATACTTCAAATTTCAGTCATCTTGGCTAGAACTCAATTTTTTAATTGACTTCAAGCATAAAATGTAAACATCTCAAAGTAGAAACAGTGAAATATAAGTATAAAAAAATAGAATGAGCGTGCAAACACAGTGCTGGAAAAAATAAACAATTTGAGGTACAATTAGCAGGAGACAAAGGATAAAAAGAAGTTCTACAAATACACTTCAGAGTAAGAGGAGTACCAAGAAAAACAACTGGTTGGGCAGCAGCTTGGGGATGAACTCAAACTAGAGACATATTGTGCCAAGAAATCTGTTTACTGCCATTATTGACTGTTATTATCATGAAGGTCAATTGTAATTCACTGGTTCCTGCAATTAAAACCTTTCTAAAAAATCAATAAAATCATTCTCATATATATATATATATATAAATGGAGACACAGTTCCAGGACAGAATAGGGAAAGTATTATGAAAATATGTAAGTCAAACAATTCAAAGTTAGCTATGTCGTATTACATTTGCCCAAAGTCTTGGAAAAGTGGATGAATATCAGAGCTATAAGTGCTTGAAAGCAGTTAGAATTATTTCAGAAAGGACATGATGGATGGAGATGGGTACAAAAGCACTTTACAAGAGCAAAAATTATGCCTGCTGTAGAAGGGGGAGGAAAAAATGAGAGCCTAGTTATTTTCATTTTCTTTATTTTTTCAGTTTGTAAGTCACCTGAAAGAAAACCAGGCAATGAGTTACTGAGCATGAGTTTGTCAAGAACGAGGCACAACAAGGTAACAAGCCTTGAGAAATAATCGATGCCACATTTCATGATTTTAAAAAGATTTTTGGCATCTTTGCACATGACTTTCACCTGATAAAACCAAGAAACATCATGTGAACAGTGTCATTAGAGGGTCAACAGCATAGAAAACAAGTTGTGCTGTAGCTATTGGTGTCTACAAGGAAAAAGGCAGCTAATGGAGTTCTTGTCAGCTCTGAATCCAGCACCTGTATTTTCATCACTAATGCTGATGTTAGAAGAGGGACTGCTCCCATAACACTTCATGGAATCATAGAATGTCCTGGAACTCCTTCATGGAAACACAGAATGTCCCGAGTTGGAAGGGACCCACAAGGATCATCGAGTCCCATTCCTAGCACTGCACAGGACAAACCCTGAAACCCCACCATGTGCCTGGGGGCATTTGAGGATGTGTCTAAGCTGGGAACAACTGCAGGCACACTGGGAGGCACAATTAGAGACAAAAAATCTCGATAGGGATGGTTTGCAAAAGATTAAGTGTGACTCAAGGGTAGCTGCATTATTCTTACTCTCAGAAATAATGAACTGCAGGAACATAAGCTGGAAACAGCACAACAGTTCTGCACTAAAGGATCTGGATCAGAAGCTAAACCTGAATCCACAAAGCTCTTGCCAATAAAAGCAGGTATCATACTGAAAGCCTTATAGCCAGAATAAAGCAGACACAGAATGCCATCTGAAATTATCTTTTTGCTTTACTTGCTTTTGATGGATTTCTGTTTAGTTGTGGACACTGCCTGGAGATTAAATGCAGTTAATTTGAAAGAGCAGCACTCTAGAAAACAATCTGCAAGACTGAAATATTGGGTCTGATTCTAAAAAAGGCTTCAAAAAATCATTATATAACACAAATAGGCATTTTAAAAGTAGAGCTTTGAGTTAAACATAAAAAAACTTTGCAGAGGTAAAGACAAGCGTGCAAGGAAAATAGAAAATCCTGCATAGCTTTGGAAACTGGTTAGAAAAATGTCTGTCAGGAATAGTTGAGTTATAACATTCTGTATTTAAGACAATTTCTTGAATTTTTTACCAGACTCTTTTCCACTTATTATTTTATCTTACAGTAATCATAAACCACAAAAGTAGCTGAAAATATAATTTCATCAAATCCTGTTAAACCTATTAAATATGTCAAGATTAAACTAACTTCTCAAAATTTTATAAAGCCAGAGCACTGTCTAAGCCAAACAGATTCAGTTATGGCCCTGTTCCATTTTCACTCCAAGGGGTAGCAGCACTTGTTCAGCTGTCTTCCTAAACCTTCCTCTTTCTCTTCCGAACTTTCAGCTGCATCAACCAAATATGAAACTTCATTGCATGTGCCTTTGAACTTATGAAATAAGAATTAACTTCCTCATAAAGGACTAGAGCATCAGGTCAAAGATCCCCATATATTATAAAAATCTGCACCAATAGCCTGAAGGAGTTATTCCAACACGTGAAGCCACGATGTGGAGCAATCCTAATACTTGGGAAGTATTAGATACTAATTAAGCAAATGAAATAAAGATCCCTCTCTGAATAACCGCTGTCCATGTCAAACTTAAACCAACAGTATGGTCTCATGGTTATCTTTAATTGGAATTCTCTGTTCCAGCCTAACACAAGTGATTTCCACATCCTGACAACTGCAGGCTCAATTACCATGACAACACGAACACATAATTATTCACATGCCTTGAAAGCCAATGTAGAGGAGCAGAAAGCATCCAGAGAACTTTGTGTGTGTTACCTGCATGCTAAACAAACACACAGCCTGACTGGAGTGCAGCTCTTTTAAATGTCCTTTTACAGGGGCTCATAACAGTCAGAAAAATAGTGAATGAAATTTATTTGAATTCAACGAAATGTCAGTTAGACAACAAGGTTACCTCAAACTTCATTTTATCCTATTCCATGAGAAAAACCTCAAGAAGTTAACAAAAAACTTTCCTATGCAGTTCAGATTTTGAATAGAAATTTCATATAATTATAAATACATCTAGGTTGCTAGAGAATGATTTGTCTAAGTGGTTTCATCCAGGAATTTAATATTAAAATAAATAAGTTGATTAAAATACTTATGCAATGACAATTACAAGTAGTTTAAAATCTCCTTTTTTGGTCATATAGCCTTCCTGTATAGGCTTAATATGCTTAAAGAATTATGTCTTCTAGTTTAAGATTTATTTTTAGGACATACTTTTTTGAAAAAATCCACATTTTGTTCTTTAATGTCATATCTTATTCCTCTCTGTACCAGTAACATATTTCAAAACAGTAGTGAATAATTCTAATTTCAGTCTGTGTGCCCATTTAGTGCTAATTTTTTATCCCTATGGTGTTATCAACAAATATTGCAGTTATCAGCTATTATCAGCTGTGGCGGCTTCTGACATAATAAAAGATATCTTTAGAGGACTGAAGTCACCAAACTCATTAAACAGAGCTCTGAATTTGGCAGCTAAGCTGGGCATTAGTTCCAACTCTTGAGCAGGGAGCAGAGTTTATCACTGCACTTCTGAGAAATCAGTCCAATCTATCACGTTGCATCAGTGCAGCTTTGCGGTGCAGAAAAAAATATATTTTTGCTGTAAAATGTCAAAGTGAAATGGAGTTATGACTTCAGAAGTATAGGACTGGGCACTGACTATTTTCCATAGAAAGAGCACCCACCTTTTCCCAGGATACAGAGCCTTTCACCTTTACAAGCTCTGGTTTGTCAGCACATGGAATTTGGCCACTGCTCCCAAAATCAGATCAGAAGCTCCTTGTTGGTGACATCAAAACTCTGGTACATGGCTGCAGCTTTGATATTCCTAATTTCCCAAACTCTTGTCCCAAAGGAGCTTGAGCAGGTAATAAACCTGAACCAGAAATAGGAAATAGCACTCACCTCGCTGATTTCAAAGAGCAGCACGTATATTACTAAGTGGATAAGAGTATTCATATGCCTTACTTGTCCAGATGAATAGAATGAATGTGTTTGAATGTCCTTCAGAAAATGATACAAAAAAGAAAATCTCACACAGGTATGAAAACATTAAACATGCACTTCCACTGGGGAAGAAAAGACGACAGGACATTCTGAGTTCATTTAAATGAATGACAATACTCTCCTAGACCTTTAATGGGAGCAAGATTTTATCAGAGATAAGAACCGAGAGACAGAGAGAGCTAGGGTAAGAAAGAGGGAAGTTATTTCTGAGAGTAATGACTTAAAATAGACTTCATCCAGTCTTGCTGTGACTAAACAAGTGTCTTTCATGATACAAGAGAGAGTAGAGAGACTGGGAATTCACTGACAGCACCTCTGTGACAGTGTACGTCACCACAGATGGTTTAACCCACTCTAAGCCCACACATTTCCAAAGAACCCAGTAGGAGATTCTGTGGAAGTTCTTCAAGGTGATCACTTCAAGCCTTGGAAACACTGAAACCAATAGCTTCAACACCAAGGTAGGGGGTCTCTCAACACGTAGCCTTGGAGCACAAGAAAGATGTGCAGACATTTGGGAGAAAAGTGCATTTTTTCCTTCATGTGGTAGCCAGGAACAAAAGTATTGCTGTTCTAATTTGGCTGTATAAACCCAAACAACTCAATGTTAATATGCCATATTCACCAAATTTGGTAGGTAAGACCATTTGACCAGGCAAGATATCAAGATGACAAATGAGGGTGTTAAATGACTAAGAAAAAAGAGAGGATTAAAAAAAGTTTGCAAATGCTGGAACAGAACCAGTAGCTTTACAAGCAAAGAACTAAAGTAATTATCAAATATTTTACATCCCCTGGGCACCTGAGGTAATGTCTGTTCTTATGCCATAATCTATAAGGCTTCAGCTATTTCTGTTATTATTTTTTTATGAGAAAGGTTTTGATCTCCAGTAGATTTCTACATCATAAGAGGCCTATTTTCCTTGCATAAAGAATTCAGTGGTCAAGAATAGGCAAAGAAATGTTTGATCTAAAGATCTTACGCACAAATTTGTTTTAAATTTTTTCAAGTACTTAAAATGTGTTTGGAAGTAGCATGCCTGTTTATGATTAAAGGCACAATGTGACTATCTCAAGCACAGAGACAGAGAAAATAGAATCATAGATCATAGAATATGCTGAGTTGGAAGGGACCCACAAGGATCACTGGGTCCAACTCCTGGCCCTGCACAGAACACCTCAAGAATCCCATCATGTTTCTAAGAGCCTTGTCCAAGCACTCCTTGAACGCTGCCAAGCCTGGGGCTGTGACCACCTCCCTGGGGATCCTGTTATAGTGCCCAACCACAGTCTGGGTGAAGAACATTTTAAGGACCTTTTCCTAATATCCAGCCTAAACGTCCCCTGACCCAGCTCCATGCCATTCCCTCAGGTCCTGTCACCGCCCACCAGAGAGAAGAGATCGGTACCTGCCCCTCCACTTCCCCTCGTGAAGAAGCTGCAGAGCCCAAAGAGGTCTGAGCTCAGTCTCCTCTTCTCCAGCTGAACAGACCAAGTAACCTCAGCTGCTCCTCATATAGTTTCAGCTCTTTCAAAGACATCGGGAATTATTATTTTTCCTGGCCTCCTTTCAATATCACTGTGACGGTACCTCCTGTCATCATCAGCTATAATGACAATTCCCAAGGCCACCCCTCCTTCCTCTGTATCCCAGCTTTCAAAATAAGCATTAGGTTAGAAAAACATTTCATTTTCAACTTAGGGAAGGAGAGCAGCACCACCTGTACAAGGTTTGGGTGCTGAGGGCAGTGGGGGCAGCGGGGCCTCTGTGAGGGGAGCCTGGGCCTGCCCGGACACCGCTGGTTCCCGCCAGCCACAACCAGTCCCAAAAATCC
The DNA here is from genome assembly GCA_024734555.1 of Trochalopteron elliotii. Lineage (NCBI taxonomy): Eukaryota > Metazoa > Chordata > Aves > Passeriformes > Leiothrichidae > Trochalopteron > Trochalopteron elliotii. The sequence goes on from JANPWX010000041.1 coordinate 1,392,630, forward strand.
ATTGAAGAGCAGGCAAAACACTGCCTGGAGAGGTTTTCCTCACAGGACTGAGGGAAAAAAGGTAGAGAAACAGCCCTGGGATTGCACATGTCAGTGATAATTGAGGAGGAATAAGTGCTGAGGACACCCTTGCTGCCCTTGGGGACACGGGGTTGTCCCCTTGCAGACCACATGGGATCAGACACCCACATGCACACTTGGTACCTAAACAGCATTCCAGGCAGGGTCGGGCTGTACCTTTGGACAATTTTAATGGGATAATGAATTCAAAGGTTTTTGCCATTTTCTATGCAGTGACAAAATCACCAGATTGCTTGATGTCGTAACAGATAATTTAGCCAACTCCCAATCAATCATTTGCTAAAGTTTATATTCACTGGGAATTATAATGTGCTTGTCAGAGACCCCTGGCAATTTTACTATGCTGTCAAAAAGGTGTCTTGGATGGGAAACAGCTCAGGTAAAACTGCATTTGGCAAATGTATTAAATCAGCGTTGCCAAGAAAACTTGGCACTGTTGGATTCATGGTGGGGAAGGGGGGTTGTGGTCCCTTCCTGACAGCTCCACTCTGCGGCTCCTTCCCTCCCCACAGTTTTCCTGGCCTGGGTCCTTCCCCAGACTGCTGCCCTCCAAGGACAGTTCTTCATGAGGGCTGCCATTCTCCAGGATAAATCTGGTCCAGAACACACCCTCCATGGGTCACACACCTCAATCAGAGGACCAGACTGCTGGATATTCCCTGAATGTACCTCACAAGCTTTAAACAGAAAAATTTTAAATTTATCCTTAGCTGTTGCTGAAAAGCAAGGTTCTTTATTTTCTGCCATCCTTCTCCACTACTCTGAGACAAGATTTTACAACATAGAGAGCTAGTAGATTATGGTCTGAAGTAAATCCCACAAAAGAACAGTGTGGAAGAGTACAAAGACAGCTTGCCAGGGCATTTATCTCTTCTACTTAAGCCTAGAAACACAGAATAAGAATATATATAACCTCTCAAAAGGCCGAAAATAGTAATAAGCAATCCCAGTGGCTTGAGATGCTGCCCACAGAGAGTGTGCTCCTGTTCTGAAATCACAGAGGGAAGGGAAAAGTCTTTTTGCTCACTGTGTTGGGATTCACTTGAGATTCCTTAAAAAGGAACACTGCAACAGAACCTGGCAGTCTCATGTGCACTAGGTACAAAATATGAGGGATGAAGTCACAGTACATAGCATTGCCTTAAAAAAACAGATATCAGAATGGTTCAGCACAGCAAGTGAGGATAGGTCAGGAAAAATAACAGCACCATTTCTGACAAATGGGAAGAAATCAGAAAAATGTATGCCCCCACTCTAGCGTGGCTCCCTTTAATGCGTAGACATAGTTGGGGCAATTAGTATTTTAACAAAAAAATGTTATAAATGGGACTACACACCTTGCATAGTAAATGAGCTCAGCAAATACTTTTTTTAATCTATGCAAAAATATAACCTCAAGAATATGCACTACATTATCTAGCTAGAAGTTTAGGCACTGTAGTTTGAAGATATACTAGGAACAAATTGGACTTAATAGGAAAAATGTTCAAATGTTATGTTTGTTGAACATGTGGAAAACTTCAATAAATCATATGAATTGCTTTTAATTATAAAATTTAAGAAGATGCCAGTACATTTAATCAGCATGGTCCACTGAATACACAGAATTCCTTGGCCTGGGCCCTATCCTCACTTCTCTTCATAAATGACTTCTTGCCTCAGAGAAGATAAATATAGATCCACAAGAATATTTTAGGTACATAACCCCTTGGTTATTATATGTGGGATTTGAAATGAGATTGTGGATCACAAGTTTCTGAAATATAGAGAAATAGGGGGATCAATCTTTTATCTAAATATATTTTTTAAAAAAAAGGTATTTGTTACTGTTATGAAGTATAAATATGGCCTGCATCTTATTTTCAGCATGTCACTAAAAATAAATGGCCAAAAGTTCTTCCTTCTGAATTTGGAAACAGTTTGTTGTATGTGATTTATATCAACCCCCTCATTAAAGAAAACCTTTCCACCATGTGATTGTGTGCATAAGAACAATTATAGAAATTCTGAATTCTCAGTGTTTTCTTTAGATGAGCTGATGGGCTCTGAAAGGTGCTGGAGTGACAGCTCTTCTGAAATGACAGAGTGCAGAGAATAGCAATGGAATTTTTGTTTGCACCTTCCAGGGTATGTAATTTATCTCTGATCCTGAGAAGTGCCCACTTCATCACATCCTCTACTGAGTCTGCTCCCAGTGCACCAGAAAGAGCTCAGACAGACAGACAGACAGACAGACAGACAGACAGATGTGCAGCCCAGAGCTCTCGGGGGAAGAGTTCTTGTGTGGGGCTGATCCTCCCCTGTCCCCAGCACTGTCAGAAATGTCTTTGGTAGGCTTATTGCAGGCTCACGTTTTCTCTTATTGCAGGACAGAAATTACAAACATCTAAAAGTTAAGGTAATTAAAGAACTTACAGAAAGAAATACCTGATCATTCAAGCAGGTTGTGTGTTCACACTGTCTGCATAAGAGCCAAAGAGTTATGTTCTTCACAGATGCAATTTTTTTTTTGGTTATTTTTAAGGTATGGGACACTTGGATTTGTTTTCCCTTTTAGAAATATTAAGGTACCATTCTGGTGTTTGATACAATATTTGGGGATAAAAAATCTCTACCCCAAGTCACCTCTGTTTTGCTGCCCAATTAAAAAAGCATTAATTATGGAAGGAGAAAAAAAGGCTGGAATGGATACAAACAAATTACATGTAAATTTGTTGAACAGATTACTCTATTGTTCAACAACAATGCACAGTTCTTACCTTAGAAAAACAATTCCACTATTAAGAGCAACAGAATCTATATTTATCATAAAGGGAGGTTTATCAAAATCAAACAATTGGGATCCAGTCTTAAAATTCTTATCAGATGGTAACCGTCACACAAGAAATAAGCATGAAATATTTCTCCATATCTTCAGTCTTCTAATTCAGAAGAGATGAGGGTGAAGGCAAATAATTTCACACATTAGTGATGAAACTAGAAGATGAAAGGGAAACAAGAAGCAAGAGAAAAGGAGGCAGAAAAGTGAGATTTTTTAAAACTCTTAGTTAAATTTAAGTGATATTTATAATCTGGGAGACATGAACACTGTGATTCTAAATTTATCATGGGAAGTGTCTACACACCCTTTAAAAACCTTTACTTAGAGACTTTTGAAGTGACATTTTTTAATATGGATGGGCATGGACAAAACAGAAGTAAAGGTTTTTCTGGGTGCCATTTCTTAACTGCAGGTGAAATTCTTACTCTGTGACTACAAAACAAAGAGCAGGCAAAGCTTGTTCTAGGAAATCTCAATGGGAATATTAGTCAGTCCTGTTGTGGAAAATGTACTGAATAATGGCATTTGATGATCAGTGTCTCCTGCAAACTGACAGTGTTGGAATTTCCCTGCCTTAAAGCACACATTTGATATCTGGCCTTCTTTTTGTCCCCCTGCTCATTTATATGTGTGTGGGTTTCCTTTTAACCCCCCCTCCTTTTTTAAATTTAAATAAAACTGTGGGGAAAAAAAAAAGCAACAGAAGATCACAGGATGTGAAGATGCCATTCTGGGAACTAGCAAGCAGTCTCAAGAGTGAAAGAAGCCAAGTGATCTTTCAAGTGGGCTATTACTGTAGTTGTGGAAGCAGAATAATGAAACTGAACAGAATAATTGGCCTAAATATCTGGTTAGAGGGCTGGTACAGAGAAAAGAGCATGAAAGGCTCTACTAAAACCACAGAAAGGTGGGTGTTCCTGCAATCAGCACAGAAAAAAAGCATTGAAGAAGTCTGTAAACTAAAGAAGAGGGGGAGGGGAACCACTGGAAAGAAATCCAAGCAGAGGAGGGGGAAGGGGGGAAAAATATCCACTAAATCTGAAAGTCTAGAGGAAAAGAAAGCAGTTGATTGTATTTGCTGACATTCCAAGGAATGCAGTTGGGAAACAGCAATCAGAGCAGCAGTGTCAGGAGGTTACACACTGTAAGAGCAATATGGGTGGCTCCTGAGATATTTGTGGAAACACTTTTATGCATTTTTTAAACAAAGACACAACTTGTATGTATATATATATATATACGTGTATATATAAATATAAATATATATATAAAAGAAGAGCTTCAACTATCACTTCAAAGAGAAAAGAGACAGCCATCCTCTCTTAACTGGCCATTTCCATCAGCTGAAGACTTATCATATGACTTCTGAATAGAAAAGAAGTGAAGTCAGTAAATTCAGCTGTTATGATCATCCACGTTAACACTTACAGCAGAAAACATCTGGCAATGTAAGATCCAGTTTAACCATGTTCTATACCTGTATATCAGAGATTCCTGCAGTGAGTGAGGTGAAAGATTAGGGTGCCAGCATTTTCCACACTCATCCTCTGAGCTTCTGCCAGTCACTCTATAAGTGACCATTAACAGTCCAACCCCAAATGTATCCTATTTTCAGTTCTGATTACAGAAACACAAAATGCAGCTGATATGCCTGTTAATGAATGATTAATAAAACCATCAATAGAAAAGCATCAATAGATGAGAATTAGAATTACATCACACTTTCAAAAAACTATAGCTAGTTATATTCCATATAAATAGAATTCCCAGTTTTAAGTGACAAAGCAGAAAATAAGTAGCTTTTCATTGTCTGGTTTGTATTAGAGTTTCACAAAATCAAGATCCATTAGCAGGAATCCTAATAAAAAGGTCATGAGAGTGCCAAGAGGCTCAATACAGAGAAGTATGCCCCTAAAAAAGAGGAAAACCAATGTAAGTTTCAAGCTTTTCTAACAATCCAGCGAAACTAGCTCATTTAAATTTCAAAATGTCCAGATGATATTTCAAACACTAATCTATATGTCAAGAGCTAAATAAAAGCAGGTAAAGGAAAATGGTTAACAAAGAAAGTTATGTGTTAGTATCACAAATATTGAGAAAGTAATATATTTCTAAGTAAATATGCAAAATATACAGGAAGAGATAATATTGTAACCAGCTGTTATGATTGGGAGCAAAATACATCTTTTAGGGTGCAAAAGTCTGTGTAAAGCACATATATTTCTGAAGGCATATCCATTTTTAAAAATTCTTACACTTAAAGGAGTCACTGCTTCACTTACATCAATAGCTGATGACAGCTACAACAATGTTACTGGATCAAAACATGAGTGCCCAAGCAGCTCACAATGGACTGGTTAATACAGACTTATTCTAAAGAGAAATAATTCCAAAGAAAAAGATGTTGATGTCAGAAGGATACAGAAACGATATAGGAAAAAAAGTTGAGATTTTGTATTTTCACAAGAATTCTTGGATCAGATTAGTTTCATTCAATTGCTGTTGGATACTGCATGTAAATCCCATTCATTTGGGCAACTGAAGAAACTACCACTTTCCTACTTCTCTCATTTTTTATGCAGAGAAATTACAAAACAAAACCAAACCAAACACAACAAAACAAAAAAAGAAAGAAAGAAAAAGAAAAAAGAAATCCAAGCATCATTAAAATGGCACAATTATCACTGAATTAGATTGAATGGGAGCTCCACCTGAGCGAGCTGAGGTCACACACAAATTCTCTGCTATAGCGAAGAACTGTGTATCATTTTCAGAGTAGCCAGCACACCCAGGAGTATCTGAGCTTATCTTCTTTTTCACAGCTAATGCTGCCCGTAAAAAGCTTTCTGGTAACTCTTTCACCTTAGGTGCCTGGAGAAACAAACAAACAGACCTGAGCAATAACCTGCACTGCAGCTGCACTGACCCTGCACACCCCAGTCATGACTTCTCTTGTTAAGAGATTCTACTTTGCTCCTGGATCTGCTGAGGGTTTCAAATTATAAAGCAGTCTAATAAAAGTAATTTCTTTTACTGGAACTGAAGGAGCTGAAACTGGTGCTGTTTTGCTTCACTTTTCCAATGTAGCTAATTCATAGTCCACCTCATCAAAGTTAAAAGCATGGTATGAAATAATTGTATAAAGTAACAAAAATAATTAATAGCTGTACATTCAGAATTCTGAGCAATGGCTCTTTGAATCCCTGTTTCTTGTTTGAACTGCAAAGCTTCCTAAAATTTACTAACTCCCAGAAAACTGAAACCTGGTGGTGCTAAGACTACACATCACTTTGACACCAGATAACCTGGACTTAATCTAAAAATCTCCTGTTTATCTCTATAGGGTTTGCATTAGCACCTCTGTGCCCTTAGGCAATGATAAAACCAGAACCACTGGAAAGGTATTCTGTAGAAACAGAAAATCTGGAAAAGCTGATACTTTTGTGGATGCAGAGTCTCTTTAGCCTTCTCTTTGTAACACAACCAAACATTACTGAAATTATAAACATGCATAAATAATTCATTTTTAGATAGATCTTCCCACATGAGGTTACAACTTAACTAATAGGTTTCCAGGCACCTGTATGATCATCTAGTTTGACCTCTTGCACTACAAAATCTGCAGAATTTCAACAAGTGGGCAGATTTTCTAGTTAAAATATAGCATTGGCCATGCTTCTGGGCCCAGACATGAAATGAGACAAAATGGAGACGTATAGTGATGTATTCACTTAAATTGTGTTGATACACAAACACGGGGCAAAAATAAATCACGGACTGAGAGTGCCATTGCATTAATTCTTAGTTTGTAATTCACCAACTCCTCATATAAGAGCAGTCCTGGAAAGCAGTCTGGAAAAATGAGAAAGTGTTTCATAGAACTGTTATATAATTTTTTGAATAGGATATTGTAAATAATTTATCCAAATGAAAGACTTGGGGGAACTTTTGTCAGGAATTAAACATGAAATGATTGTGATTGAAAACAAACCCAAAGATACCAACAGTGACTTCAGAATCTCAGAATTTTTGTAGGGCTTGTATTGATGTAAGTACTAAAGATAAAGTGTATTGTGTGTTAAAGGTCTTCTTCAACCTAAATCATTCTTTAATTACAAAAAAGCAATTTGGGATAGTTACATAATTGTTGTCTAGTACCTCTTGTACAAGGACAGTTCATTACAGTATTTCAAACCCAGCAGTTTTCAGTCTTCACTTCAGAGAGCCACTTATATGAATCTGGGCCTCAAAATGAATGTTTCAATAAATGATCACTTTGTCTTTTTGATTAGAAGCAAAATTTTATTAAGGTTCAGTTCAAACCCAAGAACATCTCTGATAATTTACTGAAACACAATAAGCTGAAACATAAAGGAGCTGCTGAAATACTTAAAAAAAATTAATAAGGTTCTACCTGGCTAAATCAAGTTATTGCATAAATCATCGCTTTGCATTCATCAGAAGTCAGCTGTCATCCACCACTACAAAACAGTTTTGTCTTCCTGAGCCTCCAGAAACTACCAAAAATGAAAATAATCCTTGAAAACAAACAAAAAGAAGTGACAACTTCCTCATAGGACTTTTTTCATGGTTTATCTAGTTTTGAATCTTTTATTGCATAACTTCTGTAAAACTTTTACTGGCTAAACCAATCATGAAGAAAGTTGCTTTGAAGAGCCATAAACCAGACTCATCTCTGGTCAGAGCTATCAGTTACCATCAGCTTGTTACCTCAGCAGGGCATCTCGGCCACATTCCTACTTCTCTTAAAATGCAGTTTCCTAATTCAGCAGCTTCACCAGCAGAGCACCAGCAGAGCTGTTCCCACAGAGCATGGTCACAGTGATAGTCTCACCTCACACCCACACCCACTGCAGCAGCATTTCTGCTTTGCCAGGGCTGGGAGAGGGGAAGATCAGCACTTCAGCTGCAGACCCGTGTACGCTGATTTTGCTTTTTATTTTCCCATAAATAGCATAGGCAAAATGTTCCCTGGCTGTGAAGTTATTGAAGCTTTAGAGCAGAAGTGTTTAAATGTGTCCAAGGAACATCAACGATCCATCCCCACCACAACTAAAATCCTGACATCTCCACTATTGCAAAGGTTCAGTAGTCAAAATATACAACAGGAAGTGAGTAGGGGTTTGGATGTTTTAATCTGCTGCACTCTCACTGCAGGAGATTATTCCTGTTTCAGGGCAGAAGGGGAAAATAAATCTATTATAAAGTCTTGGTTAAATATTTATTTTTAATATATATAAAGACTGGGTTTCCTGACAAAAACATGAGCTTTTCTGGTTATTTCAAACATCTCTTAAAAGTTGTTTCTGATTTTCAAAGCTCTTCATTTACTTTTTTTTTCCACTCACATAATTAGTTGATCCCAAATTATCCCTTTCACTTTTACAGAACCTTTAAGAAGTCTTCTATGACTCAGATGACTTCTTTGCACCTTCTTCCTTTTCAAACTACTTGCTTGTAGCTCTGCTTCACTGGCTCCATAATTACAAATCTGATCTGAAAATATTTCCTCTCCTTCCTAATATTTTTCTTAGCTTTTTCAGTGAGCAGATTATTTTGCTGACCATTATGCACAACTCTCTTTCCTGTTGTACTTAAACCTACTATGTTTGGAAATCCAGTCTGTTAAAAAAAGCTATGAAGAGCAGTATATGCTGTGTATGCACAAATGGGATGTGTAACTTATGGGGATTGCTAACAAAAGAGCAAGGTTACAGGGGAATCACTGGGAGTTATAGGGAAACATTGAGATACTTAAGACCACAAGTCTCCACTAGACTTCAACAAGGTTTGTATTCCTAAGACTATTTGGCAGGATTTTGTTTTCTTTTAAATACTACAGCCAGTAATAAACAAAGAGCACTTTGTTATAATACAGTCTTACTCAAGATTCATCGTTAAGGTTCAGTAACTTGAAGTAAAATAGGGTTACAAGAAAATATTCACAACAGAAATGTGGGCAATTTACACTAAAAATAAACAAAGAACTGAAACTTCTGAATATACTGATGTTCATAATTAATTAAAGACAAAACCAAAGATTCTCCCTGACCATATAATAACACTGTTTTCTTATTTTCCCTTTTATCTTCCTTTCATAACATAGTTGTGGGTGTTGCTTTTATATAAAGACAATTTTGTTTTGTAGCTTTGTTTTGTTTTGCTTTTAAAACTGCTCTAAGCAGTTTGAAGACATGAAGTAAGCAAGAGTGGTACTTGAAATTTAAAAAAAATCATAAAGCAGAATTTCATAACTTTCTATAAACACAGTGAACACCCTTAGATACTAACTACAAGAACATATACAGTAATATATTCAATAATATTATCTCTTCAAAATACACAAAATCATCAAGAAACATGCAGGAGTTTCCTAGTAAACAATTAAGATATATTTTACTGTATTTTTCTCTAGCCCTGTTCATGTTACCCTAAAAAGTTTCAGTAACTTCTACTCATTTTCAGCTAAGACTCAAGTGCAATGCTTTCACATAACACAAATTTTTTTCTTTTCAAAGCCTCTATGGGAAACCTTAACCCTGACTGCACCTATGTTTCCATCTGGAGTGTGCCAAGTTTCAGGGATTTGGCAGACTTGCACACACAAGAGTTTATTAGCTCTGTAATTTTATGTGCATGAAAGCATAAATACATATTGGGTACACATTCTATCATCTGCTTTTTTCCTTTAATGAAGACGGTGATTCCATAAGATGAAGGAAGAAAAGGAAGGAAGGAAAGAAAGGAAGGAAGAAAATTCTCTTTTCTGCTGACTCCCTGTAATGATAGCAGAGACTCAGACCAGTGGTTGAAGAGGTGCTGAAGAAAAATTAGCTGCTTGCTTCTATTTTGCACAGTACTAAATATTGCAGCTACATGCACCACTCAAAATACTCAAAGACTCAAAATTTCATCTCTGAAATAAAGAAGTACAAATGCTTATAATCTCTGCTGCTTCTGATATTTTCCCACTATGAGAAGACTGATAGTGAGGCTACCTGGTGTTTAAACTCATTAGTAAAGTGATTAAGAACCAACATCTCATACCATGAAGCATATCATGGGGAAACCTTTTTCAAGAGAAGTGGCTAACTGGCACTATTTTAAAGAAAAAGCATCATCACCATCATCACAGCTCCTGATTACATTATTGCCATGTACTAATTTTGCAAGTTCATGCTTAAAATTGTTGTGTTCTTATGAGTTAATTCCAAGCACAGTCACTCATTTTATACTGCATCCAGTTACGTCTCCAGAAGGTTTATTAGTCTATGACAGGTAATGATGCTGCCTCTTCTCTGAGCTCCAAATATACTGGGGAATTGCATTCTAAGTCATTACAATATTGGCAAACACACTGAAGATAAAAACACATTTATATTTCCCAAATCAATTGCATCCAAAAAATAATAAGACTTTGGCAATTGTTTCAATAATCTAATCTAGAAATTTCAACACCTGCCAGCCCTGAACAAAATTTTGCAAAGCACCTTTTGTTCATTTCCCCATCCCCCATTTTGTACTCTGATATTCAGTCAGACTGTTGTGAGACACCTGTAAAAATTATCTGCAGTGTCTCCATTGCCATAATGCAGACAATCCAGCAGGTCTCTTCATGAACTGCAGAAGCAAAAGCAAGCACCTCTCCATGCTGCACACCAGTGTGCATTTGTGCATGTTTGATCAGGCTTTCAGTGGAGTTGCAGTGCGAGGTATTTCTGGCTGCCATTTGATGGACAGTCTGATGCTGGTTGGTCACTGTAAAACATAATCTGAAATAGAGGCTTAGAACCATGGCGTATTTTTAACTTCCTGACACACACAGCACAGTCTGCTCTTGAGGAATTTTCCTCTTGCCAAAGTGATGAGCAGACAAGGCACCACTGATGCTACTCACGCTTCGCTCAGTGGGAGGTAATGCAAAAGCAGCGCAGCAACAAATATAACATTAATAGTGTGCTGCTCCTTCTCCTCTCCCATCTCAGGTTCAGAGTTGAAAAGTGGTAACAGACAGGACAGACTGCAATCTTCTTCAAGCAAAAGGAGTGAAGAAAAATCATTTGGTAAGTGATTGCTAGGAGAACAGAATTTACTGAAAATGCACTGGGCTGAAGATAAATAAATAACTGACCTCTGTATTCAGTGTGGTGCTGAGCAGCTACAGCCAGGGATAGAATATATCAGAGCAGCAAATTCATCTCTCAGTTGTACTGATGTCACTGAGGGTGACATTTTTAAATTTATAGCTGGTGTTTCTCTAGCTCTGTAGTGATGATATCAACCTGTCGGTTCATTGATGCTGCGCTTACTATGATGCACTTCTTAAGTGCGGGTATATTTAGCATCAAATACTGACAACCAAATGTATTCTACACTTACTGACACATGAAACACAGTAAATTATTTCCCCAAATAGCCTAAAGTTTAAAGCATCTGTTTCTTTGAATACAGTTGGTAAAACAATGTTACAAAGGATGCATACGTTTTTAATTCCTCAAAAACATATAAATGAATTGTTACAGAGATAGATTACGTAGGTATGAGAATTAATTACTCCAGATAGCTTCAAAATCTTTCATTTGTGATATTTCTTCATTTTCAAACAAAAAAAATTCCCACCACATACCTCCATGTCTGTATCTAACATAGACTGGCTTGGACTCTAAAGATGGTATTGATGACACAGCATCGATTAAAAGCAAATATTGTGAAGTATACAGAGCTTCAGAGTTCCCAGCCAAACATCCTTATTTTTAGAAATGTTATTTTTGGACTGCAATCCATTAACAGACCAGTCCAAACCCCAGCACATCATTAATAGGCTATTACAGTTCATACAGAATTATCTGTCTGACAAACAATCCCTTTATCATGTTATGAACTGACTCCTCTATTGAACACAAGTGATGCACATAACGTGTGTTCTTCTCCTGAAAATGCAGAACCAGAAAGTTTGAATGCAAAAATATGCAAAATCAATTTTCTGGGTGTATTATTTATAGAAATTAATGTATAAGAGGGGGCTCCTCATTCCTGAGAAAGCAACATGCAATCAGTGTATGTCCAGTTCTGTAAAGGACAATGGGAAATACAGAACAGGAGATCACACCCTCTAAACCCAATTCACCCAGCACATTTAATGCTTTCTATCTCATACTGTTTGCATGTACTTTCTTTCACTAACTTTTATTAAAATGCTTGCCCTGTTAGCCTACCTGTAGCTGAATCAGCTCTTACTTTCCTTGGATTTTGCATTTTAAACGAAGAGAATTTTCACTTGCACAACAATTTAAAAGAAAAATGGAAGAAGAAAAAAGAGAAAAAAAGAAAAAAGGAAAAACAAAAAAGCTGACTGCACGCCTGCATATTCCCATCATATTTATAACAAACATGAACTTTAAAAATGCAGGAAACAAGAGTATCAGAATGCAACTCTAGCCAGAAGAGATAATCAATCATTCCTGTTGTTTAACCTAATAATAAGTATACTTCTGCCCTCTTCAATCAATAAATAAAACAAACAAAATTATCCTGAAGTTACTCTAGCTTTAGGTGTGATTGCAAAAAAATTTGTGGCCGCCAAATATGCCTATGTGTGTGTCCTCCTGTGTGCGCTGACAAAAAACTATTTTATCACCCCTAAGCTTGAGAGATTTACAGTAATGTTGGTGGAGTAAATGGAATAAACTGTGATATGTCAAGAGGTAAAGGTAGAGCATTTAAAAATAATATCATTTCGATATCCTCCAAAACTATGACTCTGTTTTAATGTCTGTAATTCTAACAAAAAAGCAAAAGTTATGGTTTTATCAGTCTAAAGACACCAGAACTTCAATGTGCATTTTTCCTCTGTGAGGAAATAGAGCAATTAAAATACAATGGTGACTCAGTGACATGTCATCTACAAATGCACACATCTGTTAATGTTAGTCTTCTGATCATAAACCTTCCATCTTCATTTTCCCTAACTTTCTAATTAATGTAAAAATCAACACTTTCATTAGTTTAATTAGTG
>JANPWX010000041.1:1415823-1454634 GCA_024734555.1 Trochalopteron elliotii
GTGGTTAGTGTGGTTTTCATGGTAGGGGGTCCCCGCCCCGCTGCCCTCGCCGTGTCCCCGGGAGCACCGAGCCCCCAGCTGAGCGTGTCGCTCCCGCTGTGCCGTGCCAGGCTGGTGGCGGCGTGCCCGAGCCGCTGTGCGCGCTGCCGGCGGGGTTCTGCCCTTCTCCTTCGGTAAACAAACCCGCGTGTGTTCGTTCCCTTGCAGGCCAGCACGATGGTGGCGGTCGGCCTGGCCATAGCGGCAGCCGGATTCGCAGGTGTGTGGGGTCGGGCGGACACTGAGCAGCCCAGCTGTACCTGCACACCCCGTGGTACTTACCCGTGCTTCAGGGCTCGTCTCAAGGTAGTTTAATAGCTGATACAGGACGCTCTTTTGGGAGAGCCTGTATTAATGGCTGTAATTAAGCAAAAGATGCAAGTTCTTACTATTTTATGGCCCTAAAAAGTTTATTCCACGCTCTAAGCCTCAAGTTACTAGTTGCACTGAATTGCTAAATATTCATGGAGCTATATTTAACCTCAGTCAACACTGGTCTCTTGAAGGTCGCTATGCAGTAAAAGCTTTGAAGCAAATGGAGCCCCAGGTAAAACAAGCCCTTCAAAACCTACCAAAACCCGTAAGTTTTTTTGGTTTTTTTATCAGTAGTATGTTTTTATTTAAAACTTTACTTGGTGGAATAACTACAGACTGTTGTCTGTGTATATCATTGCTGTATTTTCTCCTGTATTTTGTCATTAACAATTAATTGCAGTAATTCTACTGGTCTAACACAGAACTTGTTTGGGCAAATTTAAGTAATTATTTCAATATAATATGAATTATATATTCATATAATATTTAACTGAATTTCCTATTACAAGTGAGAAGAAGTTTTTGCTGTTTTTACAGACTAAAAGCTCAGCAGCTACTAAAGCAATAATGAGTCGTTTTAACTGATACTTAGAAATGAGTGTGTTTGAAACTAATAAGTTTTCTCTTTCAGGGCTTCAATGGTTACTACAGAGGTGGATTCGAACCCAAAATGACTAAACGAGAAGCAGCTTTAATACTGGGAGTGAGGTAAAGGAAATGGATCACAAGTGAAAGGTGAACAGCAGGCAGTGGTGTCTGCTCACAGCTGGCCTTGTTTGGATGGGTTGACATCCAATGGCCAGCATCCCCTGGGAGGTCACTGTCAAGTCAGGAGATAGCAAGTGGCTGTTCAGGACTTTCTGTGCTTTTTGGGGATTCTTTGCTGCACTTGAGCTTGGTTGAAGCTAATTCTGTGTGGACTTCCAGACATCTGCAATTCCCTTGCACATTCCAAAGCCACATGTGGTCTAAAAAAGCCATTTCAGGAAGCCTTGAGGTTTACCTGGCACGAGGAACACAATTCTGCTGTTACCTTGTGGTTCCTGTCAATGCTGAGGAGTTTCAGGTGCATGCAAACCCACTTCTTGTATCTGGAATAAATTCAGCACTTGTGGAACATTGTAGGTGGTCTGACCATGGTGGCAATCCCTGCCAAAGCACTTAGGGCCAGATACACAAATCTATCACATAAGAACTTTTAACTGTCAAGTTTTTGGGGGTTCTGTGGGGTTTTTATGTTTGTTTTTTTACCTTAATAAATCAAGGAATTTTTTTTGTCTTACAGCCTTTAAGAAGTTTTCCAATAAAAATGTTACAGCATAGTTCTGTTTCTTTTTAACTGTGTGGATGACCCCCACCCCATTAGACTGCTGTAGCATGTCTTTTTCAGCATTCAGTGTTTTGGAAAAGCCCTGGAAAGCCTCTCCAGGATTTAGACACTATGTATCAGTGGTAGGAAAAGAGAAACATACAGGTTAGCTAGAGAATTTATGGGTAAGACAGAGTACTCACTTGTTCTCAGACACCTTTGTGTGACACCACATCTGGGGAATTTCATGAGGATCCCTTAAAATCAGCTTTTCTCTCTCTTTCAAAGCCCTACAGCCAACAGAAATAAAATCAGAGAAGCTCATAGACGGATCATGCTTCTGAATCATCCAGATAAAGGTAAGGAAATTAAGTCATGTTGATTAGTTAATACATGTTTTTAACACAGACGAATAGAATTGTGTAGGGAGGAAGTGAGTGATACATAACCACCTCAGCTACTAAAAAACCCACAGAAACTGAGTGAAAACAAATCTTAGGGTGCCTTAATCCACGTGGGTTTAGAGCATGTTTTTCTGTGTGAGTGTTTTAAAAGCAAGCAGACAGATGCAGCAGGTCAGTTTGTCAGCTGCTCTATCTTCTGTGAATACCAGGTTAGAGTGTGATTTGTTAAAATGAGACTTAAAATGGCTTTAATTTTAGATGAAAACCCAGATTGCCCTTGTGTGTGTTACATATATATCACTTGTAAGTTCATGTGAATGCCTCAGGAGTTCACCATAAATGGCAGATACTGAGCCTTCTACAGCTGCTGGAGACATTAAATTATGAAATATTCCTGTTAGTGGTGCTCTGAAGGCTCAGAATCTAGTTATGCTCAAAGTTAGTAACTCAGGGCATCTACCTTTTCTAAATTCTGTTCAGTGAGTCAGAATCATGTGTTGGTGTTTGACATTTAACTTCTTAATCATTGCTTAAAAGGCAAAATGGCTTCCTTTAAAGTGACTGTTGAATTCCTTACTTTTATGCACCAAAATAATCCATGAGGATATGCCTTTTGTAGCTAATGAGTGAAAGTTACCTTCAAATTAACCTTACTGAATATATGCAGGAGCTAAAAATAGCAGTTTGTGTTGTACCTGACCTAAACATGTTAAATTAATCTTCAGGTAAAACATTATAGTGCAATTAATGATATATATGCCACCAACACAGTCATTGTACCTCATGGCTTTACAGTGTTGGTGCATTTCACTGTGGATTGTGTCTCAGTCTCCCTAAGTAATTGCTATGTTTAAAAACTGAACTGGTCCCTTGGTACAGCAGCACTTCATGCTGGGCAGGGTTTTCTGCAGAGCTGTTAGTTCTGTGCCTGCATTCACCACAGACTGTGCTAAGTCAGTGGTGACCAATTCATTGATGACTGACAGAACTGGAGGAAAGAAACACTCCAGTAAAATAAAAGCAGGAATGAGTGGTCTGACACCGAGCTCCTGCAGTGACTGAGTGAACTCAGGTACCTTCTGTCATGTCCAGTTTGTTCTTCAACTGGCAGAAACTCAGACCACACTCTTTTCCTGTGTCATGTGGCATTACTGTCAACAAAGAAGGCAAATGTTGGGTTTTTTTCATCTCACTGGAGGTTCTTTTTCTTCCAGGTGGATCTCCGTATGTAGCAGCCAAAATCAATGAAGCTAAGGATCTACTAGAAGACCAGGCTAAAAAATGAATGAGAAAGAACACTCATTCAGAGGGTTTTTCCCTGCAAATGATTATTTTTGATAAATGGATTAAGAAAAGTTCTAATGTCAGTCTTTGACTTAATATAAAGGAAGCTGGAAATATAAACCCAGGGGGTTACTTCCCTCCCCACTTGGTCACTTTTTTTTGGAAATATGTGAGGGAGTGAACCTTTAAGATTTTTTTCATAGCTGTTCTTTATTAAACAGCAAAATCTGCCACTCAGAACTATTTTCAGTGCTTGAGAGCAGAACTTGGTGTGGCCAGTGTGTGTTACCAGGCACAGGTAGGCTCATGTGGCTGTTACCTAATTTCTGTTGAACTGGCCCTGTTTAAAGTTCACGCTGCTGCTCTTCCATCTGCTAAAATCAGCACACAGAACCTGATTGGGAAGGGGGTGGAAAACCAAGAGGATTTATTGGAGGGGAGGAACTGGGAGAGATGTGTGGTTGTCTCTGCCTGGAGAAATAAAGTACAGGAAACAATGTACTCCCTTGTCCTTGCCTTGTGAAAAACAAGGTTGGTTAAGTGTTACTGATGGATCTGGAATGTCCCAGATTTTTTTAGTATTTAGTTTTGACAGGTTTTAATAGCATTTAATAAATTCCATATTTGTAATGGAAGTCCTGTAGTTTTATACATTATTGTACACTATAAAGCCAGAGCTCATACAGAGAGGTTTGCATTTATGATGATTAGGAAAAGGGATCTTTACATCAGTCACTGGTACCTGAGCTGGATTTGTGCTCTCTGCAGCCTCTCACACCCAGCAGCTCCTGAGGATCTCAGCTGGGCCAGGGAGCTCCAAGAATCTTCCCAGTCTTTCTGCCACTACAGCAAAACACTGCACAGCACCTGTGGGAGACAAGCCCACCTGGTCATGAACAGTGGGGTTGAAAGCTTCCACTCCCAGAACCTGGACTTGGCAGTGCTGCCTGCTGTGCCACAGCATTGCTGTGGGTGAGTACTGGGCTGTTTAGGAAGGATTACAGTAGGCTTGAGTTAGGTGCTTTTGGGAGAAGGATGGAATAGGTAAGATTACAACCTCCCCAGAAAGGCAGTAATTTTGCTCTGCTACAGAATTTAAAGCAGGGTGAAGGACAGCTGGAACAGCACCATGCACAGTCCTGGAGTCAGCACGTGCCAAGCCCGATGCAGAATGTCTCTGTACTTAAGTACTTCCCAGCCAAACACTACTGATTTATTAAACACAGCTGTTTTTTTAAATTTTCTCCACTCCTGTGCCTGCCCCATCAGCTGAGATACTTGTGCACACTTCAGTTATACCATTGAACGGGGTGTGTTCTCCCAGAGGGAACGTTGTTACTGAGTGTCCAACAGTGAAGTCTGTGACAAAGTGCACACACAGGTCCCTGCCTGGGACAGCTTGGCTGTGGCTCTCAGGTAGAGCAGCTGGTTTAAAATTCTTGGTTTGGTCCTTCTGACAAAATGAGGCAAGACAGTTTTTTTCATTCAAGTTAGTACATCAACACTGCCCTTTGCCCTGACTTCTTACACCTTCTTGCTGCCCAGATGATTTTCAAGACCTGTTTTGTGCTTCGTTGCTCTGGCTCATGTACCTGGAAAGATGGGAGGGGTGCCAAAAACTACATCTGCATTAATTCCTATATATGTTAGTCAGGTTATGCAATTCTCCAAGATCAGGAGTCTGGTTTTAGACTCTGTAACTGATGTTTGACATCATCACCTTAACAAAAGGATGATCAGCATGTTGGAAACTCTTACGAAAAAGAGTTTGAGGTTCAAGCTGCTTCACAAGTAGGTTTCTATTGTTAGTTAACAGCTTGAAAACCTTAAAGTCAATAGTAATTTAAATTTCTGATAGAAACAGTCAACAGATGGAAGATCAAAGTTTATTTTCTTTTACTACCAGCATACAAAAAAAACATATTGCACATCAAACAACCAAAACAAAAATAAAAATACTCTACTAAGGACTAACATATGTAGTTTATACAGAATAAACTTTCTGGAAATTGATCTTTTCAGTAGTTCAGGTTATGTCTTAATGGACATGACTAATTCAGCTTAGTGTTAACTAAAGCTATGTTTGATTTTTAAATACTGTACAGTTTAATAAATAAACCAAACAAAGCCTCAATGTAGAACAGTCACTGCCAATGTCACCCAGTATCCCTGCAGATTATGAGAATTTAACAAATGCATTCCAGTGGTCTGCAGATTTTTCCTCTACATACAGCATTTAAAAAACATGTATTAAAACAGACCAGTTTCCAGACTAAACTAATGGAGAAATTACATTTCAGTGCAAAATATTTTAGACTGCATTTCTTTCTAGTATTCCTCAGGTGAAGAAGTGGTTGCATATTATTAAAAATGTAACAAAAGCAGCTAATGCTTTCATAAAGAGTATTATGTTAGGGATCCCCCTCACATCTTTGCCGTATTTTGAAAACAAAATAACATTTCCTATAGCCAGCAATTTTGTTTATTTAAATGTTACATATACTATCTCAAGGCACATCTGATGATATATTTATAACACAGTAGGTGTCAAAGTATGTTTAACATATGATTTCTCCAGGATCCCTCCCCTTTCTGTATTCCAAAATGGAGGAACTGAAAGTGCGGTGTCAAGACTGGCGATCCATATTCTATCTTTGGCAAGCTTATACAAGCACTATTTTAAATGTAATGTAAAAGAACTGTAAACTAGGAACTTCAGTTTATGAAACACCATTCAGCACTGCTTCTTCCTGATTATTTCCATCCTCCTGAACAGTGACTTTCTTTTCATCAGGGCTGTGCTGTAGTTTAGAAGGCTCATCCCCAGAGGTGGTGGCAGGACCATTCACTGCCTTTTCAGAAGGGCTGTTTTCGTCAATCGCATCTTTTGCCTTGCAAAAACAAGAACAGGGGAGTATTAAAAATTCCATAACAATACAGAGTGTAATCCCAGTTTCCCTCTGGCTCACACAGCAGCTCTGCAAGAGGGAACACCTCTCATTTGTCTGTGCCTGTATCCTGCCACTTAATGCATCTGATCACTCACCTTGTCCTTTATGGGATACTTCTGTATCAGCCACTTTGAGGAAATCCTGCCAACCTCACCCCAGGACTGCTCACCCCCAGCACACCCACAGTGCTTATTTATTTCTATTTGTCTAAGCCCATGAAGGAGTTTACTGAAAAACTGAGCTTTACACCCCTTTTGCAGTCTATAGCAAGATGACATTTTGTTAATGGATCTTTCTTACATAACTTGTGGCAATACAGTGGCACTTCACTAGAAGTAAAGAAATTCTGCTTTATTCAGTTCTGATTATTTTTCAGGATAATGTAATGCCACTCTGATCCTTTTAAGGAAAAAGGATCAAAACCATACAATCTTGGTAAAACCAATTCCTTCTAAAATAGTTCATACAAGTCACTAAAAATGCCACATAGTATTCTCTATCCCTAAAGTGTTTAAGGGTTAGTTCTCAAGACTTACCATGGGCAATTTTCACATTTTATTATATAATGCAACATTACTAAGTGTAGTATTTTAAAAGGTGCACAGACTTAATTTGGTCCCGAAAATCTGCAACAACAGTCTACAAATCATGGTCAGTTCTGTTTAGTCTGGGCCCTTTTTGCTTTTCATGATTTGTTCTTGAACTCAAATGCACTTGTAGTCAAATGAGGGCAAGCCAACTGAAGCCTTCATTCCTTTACTGTTCTGCTGCAAGGCAGGAGAAAAAAGGAAATGCACATTAAAAAAATCTTACCGTTTCTTTCTTGGTTTTGGCTACTGTCTCCTTTGGAGGGTTTCTCTGTCTACTTTGAGATTCAGCTCGTGATATATAATCAGCTACTGTTACTGTTCAAGGAAAAAAATCACAGTGATGCTCACATCAGCAGTCAATTCAGCATGAACCTTCAAGTCTTTTCTGCACAAGTTATGCTCTAACTGGGAGACATCTCACAAAAGGCCTTCACACTTACAGGTTATCAACCACACAGCAAGGATCAATTTGTTTCTGTTGTTAAAAATAATTTTCACTAAAATCGGTGGTAACAATGGATGTGGACTCTTAATAAAACCAATTTTGGTCCAATTGCAAAATTTACTGGAGAAGGGCTTTCTGTACTAAGTTTGAAGAGATTTGGCTGCAGACTCTGACTACAGACTGTGTGTGTCACTGGGGTTTTATTAGCTGAGTAGTGAAGAATTTCACACTAATGAAATGAAATGAAGACAGTTCAACAGTGCCCAGAACTGGGGTGGGTCAGAGCCTGGAATCACTCAGGATGATGTGGCATCAAATCTTTGGTATGTCACAAAGCGACTGAGGAGGGAACTTGCCCTCCTGGAGGTCCTGGGAGTGCCACCAGCACTGTGCCACCAGCACTGTCCCCTGCTGTGGGGTGTGTGGTCACAGGCAGTGCTGCTGGAGCCAGCCCAGCCCAGGGGCAGCACAGCCGTGTCTGTGAGGGTACAGCTGCACTCACTGGGGACAGCCAGGGCTTCTCTGAGCTCTCCTTACCACCTCAGCACGTGTGCTGCAGCCCGGTTTTGTCTGATCCTGCCCTCTTGTAACCACCCCAAGACTCAGTTCTATCCTTAGAATACAGAGTACTGCAACTTCAAATATACATTTTTATCTCTGATGAGCTACAGCACATTAGGGCTGGCAAGCATTCCCTATTGAACTGAACAGTCATTTATATTTGGTGTATCAGGTATTTAGGTGAGCTATGTTTCTGGATTTAGGAAAGACTGGGCATGAAATCCAAATGAGACTGCAAACTACAACAGATTAATTTTCTGTTACAGTAACTGGACTTCTTACATCTGGGTCCTTCCAGGAATGTGAAGGCCAAAGGAGTTTCTGCACAAGTACTTTTTCTTTAAAATAAGGTTTTGTACCCAACTCCTCTAACATTAGTAAACAGGAAGCATGTTTCATGCACACAGTGCATTCTTAATATTCCTCTATGAATCAGGCACCGTAACATACAGCAATGTAAATCAAATGATACAGCTAAATGACTGAAATACAGTGGTTGGCACTGGGGGTGAGGGGAAGAAGGGAAGAGTTGCTTCTGTCTTAATTTCACTCACACTTACTAGGTATTTAAAAGACTTTAAATTATTACAGCATTTTAACAAAGATGTCAGAGAAATCTTGTTTGGGAAATTTTGTTATGTTCTTGGAATACTTAGGGTTTAGAAGAATTCCCCTGGTTTTCTAGAAATAACTAACATTCCTTTACATTGCTGGCTGAGATTAGTTTCTTAGAAGTAAAAGCTGAATTCCTTTTCACTTTTTCTGCCCATTTACCAAATCATATCACTGCTACAAAACTGGAGTGTTGAGAAGAAATGTGTGGGTTTGAGGTTTTTTAGGAAGGTGGGGTGCTTGATTTTTTCCTTCCCCCAAGTTTTAGGGCAATAGAACAACTTTTTTCTTCTTAATCAAATGTTGTATGAGCACCACAGATACAAGGAAGACAAATATGGGTGAAATTTTGAACCTGTCAATCTAGAAGACCTTCTGTTACTACCCTGTGCTGTGTACATACAAGCATTTTCTTAACAGGGCATTGTACTGATAATTAGCCAGTTCACCTTTAACATTTCAAGTGTTAGTACACACAAAAGAAATGCAACAAGCCACAACAACAAAAAATTGGAAACATGCAATTTCACTTAAATTCCTCCTCCTTCCCACCCTCAATTTGCAGATGACTTAAACTATTCCCAACAGCCAAGGACTGAGAGCAGCAGTGTGATGCAGGTGTGGGGCTGGCAAACCCCCCGTGAGTTCCCTCACTGAGCTCTGCCAGGACCCACATCCTGCCCCTCCAACACTGCTGCTCAGCCAGTGCTGAAAAGGTTGTGTCCCAGTCAGTGCAAGCGCACAGATGCAGTGAGTGCAGACCATGAACCTTCATGTTTGTCGTGATCCTGGACCACAGAACTCAACAGCACTTTGGCCATTGACTTCAGTGAGAGCTGGATCAGAAGCGTAACTCATATGTCCAAGCAAAAAGTTAGACATCAATTAGTTTCATTAGACAGATTTTAGAAGTTTTCCTAGTAGAAGAAATGTCTTTCATCTTTATCTAGTAGTCTTATTAGTTATTGAGTAACCTTTTGATATTATGCAGCTCTATGTAAAAACAGCAGACACAACATTCTCTCATGCTTTTGACCTGAGATTACCCACAGCTCCACTCGAATTACCTGGCTGTCTATCTTCTGCCTGACCCCTGAAGCGACGCCTGCGGCTACGATTGCGTCGCTGGGGTTTTTTGTCACTATCATCTGCAATTGCAAAGTTTATAATGAACTATTTCTGATCATAAAATAAATAAATTCTTCAGCAGTTTCAGCATGGGGCATTTAAAATGGCTTCTGTTAAAGACAGAGACTAAGTAAGACAGAAAAGCTAGAAGAAAATTTTATACTGAAAGCATACACAGTAACACAAAAGCTAGATTTTACTTTTTGTTCTTGGTTCATTAAAACATTTAGGCACGTACTTAATGACCTCAGATTTCATTTATTAAGTAACCATACGTCAAATTTTAGCAACATAACCCAGATTTTTTTTTCCACATTAAGCAACAGATTGCATTCTCATCCCAGTGAGTATCAAGAGAATTTACTGAAGGAAAGTTCTTAAGTAGAAGCTGAGTAGAGACAAATTAACAGCTACTTAAGGAGCTTTCCCACACCAAGACTGAGGTTACCAAGGACAAAACAGAACGTTGATCTGACAGTACTGTTTCTATCAAAGCAGCAGTACCAATAGGAAACAACAAGTCAAGTCTTTGGTGTCTCCATCAGACAGTTTTTACAAAAAAGGCACATGAAAAGGCTAGTGGAGCTCAGTAAACAGAAGATTCCATGGCACTGCCACGGAGGGAGTCTTTCTTTAATCAGACAGCAACCTTGAACACAACAACGATTTATCACTTACAAAAACAAACAAGGGCTTCACTACACTTACAGGGACAACACATTTTTTTCTTAGCTTGCTCTGGGACTACCATCCAACCATTTACATACCTAAACCATTCTCATTAACAGAAGCTGTATCAGACTCTGTCATTCCATCCATAAGAACAGCATCTTCATCAGTCCTCCGCCGGCGCGACCTCCTGCGGCGGTTGCTGCTGTGGTGGGACTCGCTGGCGTCCGTGTCCACGGTCTGGTCTGACTCCGTGTTATCCAGCAAGCTGTAAGGGTTGCTGTCCGGGTCTTTAAGCACTAAACAAACACAAAGTGGCCATCTAAGATACTGTAGAGAGGTGTTACCATCTCCAAGCTGACTTACAGCTGTGTCTCAAAGTTTCAAACTACAAAGCAACCTTAAGCCAAGGTATAACACACAGAGGTGCAGTATTTGATCTCCAACTGGATCCTCTGACTCTAACCCAACAATTAGTAACAATTCTGGGGCACCACAACAGCCCAATCTGCACTCCCACTATTTCACCACAAAGACTTCCAAGGTAAAATTTAGAGACCTTTTACTCAAAACTGCTGAATATACAAAACACACATTTTTTGTGGTTGTGTGGTACTTCTGACACTTGTAGTGTTATATTAGCACAGATTCTGACAAAACCTAACTTTCAGCCAATGATTTCTTCTTTCATTCTGCATCTGAACATAAGCTTACCTTAGAAGGCAGCCATAGGCAAGATGCCAAAGATTTACCAACTTTGCTAATAACATTATTATGTGCGAGTAGCAGAGGAAGGAAATTAGGATCACTGGAATAGAAAATAAATGAAAATCTAAAACACGCTGTATGACACAGCTACCACACAACTGCACTGGAATCCCAAGGTATTAAGATCATAATGTAAGAATGGAATATTTTAAGAGTAAGAGGTTACACAGAACATTGCCAGGAAGAAAATCTCAATTCAAACTCCATTTGGAAGACAGTACCAGAGCTGATGGATGACTTTCCACCACGAGGTCCCCCACGCCCACGACCTCCAGACACACTACGTCCTCGTCCCCCAGGACGCCGCCTGTTGTCACGTTGGTGCCTGCTCTCCCTGTCATCTTCTCCTGCCAAGGACCAGTCACTAAGTTCATCTTTCCTCTCAGATTCTGTTTCAGAGGGGTTAGAGAGCTCAGAGTTTGTACCTTGTATAAGAAGAAAAAGAAAACTGGAAATTAGTATGATTTTGGGGACTATATTCTGGTTTCATATCCTCACAGAAGTATTCCTGCCAGCATGGCTGGTTACATATGGATGTTATTTTTAACAACAATATAATGCATGAATACATATATACATAAATACTACACACACAAGTGTACAATCACAGATATATTTTAATATTTATATATACTCCTATATAAAAGCATATGCACAAATAAAATACAAAATCAGAAGTTACTTAAGTAAGATTCTCAATTTAAGTTTGTACTAACATGTGAAATAAGGGCTGAAAGACCACCAAATCTGTAATTTCTGTACACAGATAAATCAAGGATTTAGCAGTCTTTCCTCTCTTTGTCTACACACTGCAGGCATTTGGTGCAGTTTCTAGGCAACTTCTCTGAAATTCCCAAGGACAACTTTGCCACCTTATAGCTGATGGCTGTTGCTAAGCAACCCCTTCTGGATGCTGTAATGCTGCTTGAACAATTTCACTGTTTATATCAAACAGCATCTGTAACACTCGGCCATCTCCGAGTACTCAAACCCACAGAAGCTTTTTGCTTTTTACTACCTGAAAACCCAACAACTGTTATTCAATTCAGGTATCCAGGAACTCTCCTTTCTACCCAATCTGGAATATAAAGTTTTAGACCCATATGGCTTAAATGTGATTCTTGCCATTTCAGTTTTCCAAATCACAGTGTGTATATATAAGCAAAGTGAACAAGTTTCCTTACAGTTCAGTTAGTTCATTGGGAAATAATAAAAAATGAAGTTACCAACATCATCATCAGAATCAACTAACACTTGGCACAATCCAGGAAGCTACAGCCAGGGACAGACTGTAAAACCCAAAAGGTGTCTGATTTTTTAACAGAAATGAGCTACATACAGATATCCAGAGTAATTTACTGTACTGAATAAATAATATTGTCTTCTGTGAAACATGTCTATATAGAAATGCAGTGTCTCCATTTGGACAAGCTGGGGATGTGCACACCTGTCAGGAACTGAACAGTGCTTTTTAATTGAGAAATGCATCAGAATACCTCAATATACCTTAAAATAAATCCAGTCAGTTCCTGACCAAATTAAAAAACCTACAGGATTTTGTGCAGTCTCCATTTTAAATAATTATGGTTGACTCTTCAGAAATATGTTGCTAAGATGGCCATGATTACAGACAAGCAATTTTTCTCCTTCTCAATCAAAACAGATAATGCTCATTTCAGATTTTTTTTAATTTGTGTCTCCTGAAAAGCATCTCTACCTCTCTTCCCAGCTTTTGTGATGTCACTTACTAAGTAACTAACACGGAAGAAACGAGATGTTTCCAGAGCTCAATTTGTTAATTTTTTCAGTTTTAAACTCAACGTCAAGACTGCAAATCTAACGAGGTGTTTTGAGCTATGAACAAAACAAAACGGCAATTCTGAATTTCCAACCCTATCTCCACTCAAGAGCGCTGAACACCAAGAAATCCAGAGACAGTTTTTGGTTCACAGGTATCCTGAGGCCTCCACTCACCGTAGCCAGAGGTGTAATTGGGGCCCCGGCGGCCTCGGCCCCGCCCGCTGTAGGAGCGGGAGCCCTGCACTGAGGACAGGGTGCTCTCGTCAGTGGTGTAACCCTTCTCCTTCTCGGGAACTCGAGCAGAGGAAGGCCTGAAGCCCATCCCGATCTGGCGCAGCTGTTCATCGATTTGGAGCCTTTCCAGTCTTAGTTGTTCTACCTCCTACACACCACGAAACAAAAACCATGGAAAGTGTTGCTGACAAATGTCCCTCACAAAACACCAGCCCCCACCCAGTCATACTGAAAATAATCATGCCTGTAGGAGAATTACCACCACCTGGAAGGTGACTACGAATAATGAAATTCAAGATGAGTTATCTCCGAATTTTGGAAGAGATCTAAAAACTTTCACCACTATGCAGGAAACTTGGCTTTAAGACTACTACTACCTTTCTTAATTACAGTTCAGCAAATTTTTCCAATAAAATTTAGGGGGAAAAAAAAAAGCAAACTGACAGGGAACACAATTCAAACTCATTATCTCTGTTAACATCACAAAGCAACCCAATCTAAATAGATAATTGTTCCGATACTGCACTGTATTACTGTGCTCTACTAGAAATTCCATCCTACCCCAACAGAGCATTAACCTGAGAACCACAAAACCTGAACACAGACAAAAAATTTTGTGTTAGTTCCCAAATGTCCCTTAAAGCCCTGCTCTTAACAGTGTGATTCTTTCTACCCCAACAGCACTAAGTAATCATGACTTATTTACATTTATTTACAGGCCCATGACACCCATGGGCAAGGGGTGGGCTCAAGGCACCAAGCTTCAAACCCTCCAAATACACAGAGGAACAGTTTAAAAACTGCAAATCCCAGCGAAGTTGTTGCTCAAAAATTCTGTTACTTCAACCCAAGTTTCCTGTACAGATTCCCCCTCCCGAAGCACACTGACCTTGAGATACGCGATGTGATATTCCAACAGAACTTGGACATTCCCAATGCTTTCTTTAGTACCAACAAATACAAACGGTACCATTCCCTACAGGAACAAAGCATCAAAGCTTTTTATCAGAGAGAACACTATCATTGAAATAATGCTTTCTGTTTAAATTATATAAAGAGATCTGTTTTAAATTACCAAAGTGAGCTACACAATGGCAGCAACTGAGCTTTCAGTTGCAAAGACATCTCAAAATAGCTCAGGCTGGGGTGCCAGCAGCAGCTTCAGACCGTGCAGCTTTCCCAACAACTGTTCTGGAGCTGAGGTAACCTGACATCCCATGGTCATATTCCCCCATGCAACACATGCTGAGTGTGTTTAGCACAGCAGGTGTATAGAAGCATCCAAAGTTTGTCAAGATTAAACCAACATTACAAGACCAAGCACCTTTACAAGCTTTTACCTTTTGTTCTTATCTATTTAAAGTATGTGGACACTTAACACTACCAATCCCAAATTAGTTATGTAGCACAAGTACATATACGTGAAACAGTAACAAAAAACCCCTTACTTCAGCAGCAAAAATCTTCCTTGAATTACTTTATATAAAATCTACTGCCAGATGCCAGTTTAGAAAGAATGCTCTCTATATCCACAGGTTTTGAAATAAAACTGGGTTTGAAAATAAAAACCTAGTCACAGCAGGAAAGAATAAAGTACTTACATCTTCACGAGGCAGCTTATTTTCATTGTCTCCTTCAATTCTCACCCTGACGACTCCAGACTTGTCTACAATCTCCTGAATCACTTTTCCATTTTTTCCAATAACTTTTCCTTCAGAGGACAAGAATGGTTAATTTTGCACCCGTGTGCAAAGTATTTTAACATGTTTATTGATATTTTATACTTAAACCGCCAAAGAATACCCCACACTATGTCACAAAAAATGCATAAAAGCTTTTAAAATAAAACTTTCTGTATATGCAGAATGACAAGCAGTGATGAAGATCACCACTGCACACAGGCTTCTAATAAAATCAAACCAAGAGTAAAACGGCACAAGAGTTTTGCAAATTCTTATTTTAAATTTATGTATCAAAATTTTTTGGACCCCCTGATTCCACATGTGACATTTTAATAGGCTCATACATTTTTTGAAGAAGCCCCTTAAAATCTTTGCCTTTACAGTAGACTTGTGTACGACCAGTGCTTTCCATATCACCTTTAAAATACCTATTTTGAGATCATGCACAGGATCCAAACCAAAAGGTTCTTCAGAACTTGTATGCTTAAATCTCAAAAAACCAAGAAAAGTGACTCCTTGGCTCTCTTACTGAAAGACTTTAGCTCTTAGACTAAAGTTACGTGGGAACATTTCCTCCTCACAGCTAGACAGATATATAGCACTTAAGAACATTTATGTTTAAATTAGGAGCAAAGGAGGCAGAACGACTTTAAAAAAGGGCAAAGGCCAGAAGTGTGTGACAGAGTAGTCCATAATGTTCTTTACACCAAATATCAACATGATACAAAGTAATGTGCAAAAAATATTAAAAGTTTGTTTCTCTTCCTCAACAGCTCAGACAGCTCAGCGGGTTTGGGGTTTTATCCTTCTGTACTGGAGTCACTGATGAGCACTACACTGAGCTGTGTGTCTTCACTGAGCGTAGCTAAATATCTCTCTGCTTAACTGTGTGCCCACAGGTGATGTGGGCAGGACATTGGCCTTCACCAGAAACTGGCACTGTCATTGTTTAACAGCAGCATTTTCAGTTAAACACACTGCTGTGACTTCTGCCCTGATTCTTGTATGGGATACATTCACATTAATGAATGCTCTCCAAATGCTACCCAAAACTCAACTTGTAGAACATCAGGTTTAGCAAAATTCCCCGGATTAATTAGATTTACTGAATGAGACTGCAGAAAAAAATTTGTTCATATACAAACTATGATTAATTTGTTGAATGTTAAAATGAGCTTTAACATTAGGTAGATGAGAAAACCATCTAGCACCAGATACATGATTTCCACTAGTCATACTAAAAAAACACCCAAATGAACAAATGAAACCCCATTACACCTTAATCTGGTGAAGTTCTAAAGCCTTGAAAGTCTAAGTTACAGGAGTTTACACATGAATTATTTAAATTATGTAATTTACAATATGCAGGCTCCAAGCCCCAAACCACAGCAGGTTAAAACCCAGGTTTTAACTTCTCCCCTGGATAATCCAAGCTGTTCAATCAGGTACAACACCTCCAACTTTAACACTGCCTCCACACCCACACTGCCCACAGGCTGGGCATGGGGAGGAGGGAGCTGCCAGACTTGAGTAAAAAGCAGGATAAAGGAAGGAGAGTGAGGGAAGAGAAAAAAAGTTCCCTGTGAAGACCAGACTAGGGGAAGACATTTGTGTCTTCAAGTGGAACACAGGTAACCTCACACCTTTAGGTGGTTTTCAACACAGAATCTACCAGACTATGCTACACCTTCATAAAGCTGCAACATGGAAAAATGTCTACTTTGAGGCTGAGGCCGAGCCCTATGAGCACTGCTGATTTATACAGGAGCTCACCAGCATCCAACCACCACCTGTGACAAACCTCAACCCAGGAGGGAGCAGTACAGGAGAAGTGTCTCAAATCATTCCTGCAACTCAGCTGGAGTATTCCCAGATTAAACTTTGGAACTTA
Source organism: Trochalopteron elliotii (assembly GCA_024734555.1). Lineage (NCBI taxonomy): Eukaryota > Metazoa > Chordata > Aves > Passeriformes > Leiothrichidae > Trochalopteron > Trochalopteron elliotii. The sequence goes on from JANPWX010000041.1 coordinate 1,432,506, forward strand.
GTTTCAGCACTTTTAAGAAGTCAATTTAGTAAAGCATATTTTTTTCACTACAATCTGAACTTCAAATATTACCATTAAATTAGGTGGTACAAGTCTGTAATCAAGTCAGTTTAAGTGTTAAAATCCTGACAAAGTATTATGCAGCAACAACGTATCCAATTTCATAGTAATTCTGATATATGTAGTTATAAAAGATTAATCACTTTCTACTTAAATCGAGAAATAAAATATTGTACTGGCACCTAAATCCTCTTCACAAAGTTATGATTAGGCTCCCTTTTCCCAACTTTTCGAGTTTTAGCAGTATTACATACCAACAAGATTTCTGGGAACTTGAATAAAATCCTCCACAAATTCCAAGTAACTTCTGGCCTTTTTTACTGCATCAGCAGTCTGGAAATAAATTTAAAAAAATGGAATTTATTTGTGAATACAGCATGTTAAAAACAAAACCTAGTAGCAACAGCTGCCAGTCTTCAAATTAAGCTTATTTTCAAAAAGAGAAGAATAAAGACAAGATTAATCTAGTTTTGAACTAAATCATAAAGGAATAATTGAGTGAAATGCCCAGAGACAAAACTCAGTAGAAAAGCAAAGCATCAGTACTGAATAAAACATTTCTTTTCATGTTATTTCAAGATGTTTTGAGATATCAAAATGGATGCCCCATCCCTGGAAGTGTTCAAAGATCAGGTTGGATGGAGCTTTAGGCAAACACTGCAAGTGATTTTACAACCAGGGCACTCTCTTTCCAGAATGCTGGTTTCTGGCCACAGTTCATCTACAATGCTTTCCAAGATAGGACAGTGGCTCTGGTTACTGGGGAGAACTCCTGTAAATGCTCTCTTGCAGCTTTATTATTAAATGACAGAAATCAACTGAGTTAATTGAGATGCTGAAACAAGAAACAAGGCTTCAAATTAGCAATAGCAGAAGTGAAGAATTAAGGAAAGAATACCAGCACCTAGTCAGCAGCAACAGGTTAAGAGCATAATTTCCATTTTGCACTAAAGCCTCAGCCCTTTCATCTGTAATTTTTAGGCAACACATGAAATGAGAGTACCACCAGTTCCTGTACCTTTTAATCAAATCAGGCAAATCCTAGAAGGAGAAAATGTATAAACCTCTACTTCTGGCAGAGGTCCAAATGATGGCTAAAGAAACACAGACAAATTGGATTTCAAGATAATGAAAGCAGTGATCAAGCACAAGAAACAGATGAGCAGGAAGCCACTGTGAGGAGCAGAGGTTATGCTGCATTGGCAGGGCAACCACTCAAATGATACAAACTCAAGGCACACTAGAAATTCCTCATCCTCAATGAATTCTACAAAGAGACACAATTAAGCAAAGAGTTCCTGCCTCAGGTATGTTAATCAATTCCTTTCCAAATAAGGATGAAGGAACAGTGAATGCATTTACAGTAGCAGAGTCAGGACAAGGAAATACACAACTGCCAGGGCTGCAGATCTCCAGTGCACCCAGAAGCCTCTCTACACTTGTCACAAGCACTCAGGACTTTCACGTGAGTACAACCTGTGTAACCCACCCACACCTCAATGTGAGTGAGCACATAAAGCTGACTCAGACAAGGTGTTCTCAGCTCCTTGCAGGAGAACATGGATTAAAGACCTCAAAGGATTCCAGTCACTAGTAACCTTTGTTAACTCTGAATTACAGCCTACATGTCCACTGATGCTCTCATTATTTCACACTGTAGCCCAAACAATCAAGACACATCCATGCTACCAAAGAGTATAATAGAAAAATTAAATGCAGGATATTTTTCTAAACTCAGCATTATATCTATCAGTGTTAAGAATTGCACAAGAACTGACTGCAAAACCATTTTGACAGTAGTGATGGTCTAAAATGAACTTTTCTGTTTCTGACACAGCTCTCCCTCTCTGGGAAGCACAGGTTTCCATAAGTAGTCCAAACTACACTGTCCAAGCTCTGAAGTTCACAGGTCTGTGATCTGTACAGGCATCACAATCAGAATTTCAGGCAACCAGGAAAGGGTCTTGAAACCAAAATGGCCTTGACCAGACTGGGATAAATGCATAAACAGCATGCCATACAGTTTACATTCTTCCTATCCACAGAGTTTTCCAATAATCTTTAAAATTTATCTTCATGTTTCTTCTCTCAAAGAGTCTGGCCCTGAGCAGTGAACTTTTATTTGTATGCAAAACATCAGCTATGGGAAACCTTCAGACCGTGACTGCTATGTCAACAACACTGGTTCACTACTCCCACACATCTCAGCCTGAAATTCTCTGCCTGTGCATTCAGCCATTAGGGCCTGGCTGGTTGCCCACTGCAGCTGAAGAGAAGCAAAAAGAATAGGCAAGTGTAGCCAGATGCTGAAACCCTTATCATGTGGAATAGTTAAGCTGCCTGGCATTTTTAGAAGCACTTATCACTTCTATGAAGGACAAGGCTGGATGTGCCCACAGGCGTTTTTATTTAGGGGGCATCTGGTATTTATAATCATTACTGTGCACCTCTGCAAGAGGCTGGTGACAGTCATAACCTTTCCACAAGTTCCAGCATCACATCATTCACATGAAGGAGATCAAAACTGGAATACATTGGACATTCCACTGCATTTAAACTCATCTGATTCTTCCTCAGGAATTGAGATGCAATTTGCTGGCAGTAGGAGATCAAAGAAGGATCTGCTGCCACCCTGATACCCTGGAAACATTTAAGGTTTCCAAAAAAAGGACACAGTTTCAGAGATACTGGAAAGCACAGAAGTTTGACCTCCTCTCCACAAGATCAACTTCATCTGAATCTTTGATCATAACCAGGTTCTACTCCTGACACAGATGGAGCAAAATTTAAGACCTCAGATTTCTGGAACAGGAGACAACCACAGATTTTCGGAAGTGTTCACATCAGACACTCAGTGGCACCTGTAGAGCTAGGGATAGGGGATAAAACCCCTCAGAATAGTTTCTGACAAGGACCTGGTGACAGTGGCATTTTTGTCACTAGCCTTCTGGCTCCTGAATGGATCCTTGTTTTGGCCTAAGCACCAGCTACATTTCAAGGCAGTTGTGAGATTCAGAAGAGTCACACAAATGGAATCAATGTGGAGCAAATCATTATTTTGCCAAAGCCAGCATTACATTGCCAAAATGTAAGTTAGAAGCAGCAGATACAGGCTTTAACACACCTGGCTAGGTCAGAGGAGCAGACAGCACACAGCAAGATAGATGAAAGAGAGGGGAGGAGGAGAACCAATAAGGTTCTGAGGGAGAAAAGAAACCCAAACAAACCCACGATCAAGTAAAAGAGCAGGAAATGATACTTCTCTCAGGATGACCCAGGATATACAGCAAAATGGAGTGATTAGGACAGAACACACCTTATGGAGGTCACCACTGTATCAAAGGAAAATATATATCAAATATATGCAGTAGAAGCTGCCACAGTGTCAGCATGCACAAAGACACACAAAAACTCAGGAGGTGTTTTCTGTTCTTAATTCTGGGTTTGGCTCTCACCACTCCAAAAACAGATACAGAGTAAAATGCTGCAAGAATTCATATGAAGTTCCCCCTTACCTCTCCATAGATTCTGAAAGTACCAGTGTCCTCCTCAAGTTCAATGGTTGTAACTCCTGGGACCTTTCTGGCTTGCTGTATGTTACTGCCATGCGTTCCTATAGCGAGTCCCATTAAATCTTCTCTGACTACAAACTCCTCATGAAATGCTGCAGCAAGCTGCTTTGTGCACTGAAGAGAAAACAAAGGCAGACTCATCCACGTGCACCCACTGCAATGCACTGCTCTGAGCTCAGTTTCAAGCAACAAGAGCCACGAGCTGTGGCTTTACCTCCAGGTGTTTTGTAGCTTCCTCGTTCCTGGACATGAGCATGAGTTTGGTGCGAATGCTGCGCAGGTGCATGTCACTGAGGATGTTCACTCTCTTCACTGTTGCTTCACTGGCAGACTACAGGAGAGAGGGAACCTAAGTTTTGGCTTTGTAAACTAATACACATTTAAAGGATAAATCAGGAACCTATTGAAACTAAGTCATAAACATGATCTCAATTTCCAGAAGTTACATAAACATTTTTCTTCCCCAAAACAAAGCATGAGAAATTCAGCACCACTACCAACTATTTGTTCTCACTCACAGCATGTTTCACATTAAAGACTTTGCTGCTGAATACACAGTAACCCTTCTCCCCTTGATGCTGCCCAAACAAATCTTTCTACCATATACATACTTGTCACTGTGTGTGTGAATAAGAGAGCTAAGGAAATAATCAAGGACAACTCAATCCTGCAGAGTGAGGTTCAAGTGGATATTGAGTAAATGGAGTTATAAAGAAAAACTAGAGCTGGGACAACCTATGTTGTAAGAAAACCACCACAGAGGCATCTAAGTGAACAATTCCTTAAGAGCTTCACTGAGCTGGTGCAGTTCTCCATGTGGAAACCCAGCTGCAAGTCAAACTGCACAGTGTAATACAGTATGAAGGGAAAGTTACTGCTCCTGAGTGGAGTGAGATGATTTACTTCTGAGCCACCTGCCAAAATCAGTGAAACAGAACTCACCTGAGAATGACAAAAGTCACACAAACAATGAGACTCAAAAGGTGCTCCTAAATTTAGGTTGTACACATTGGAGGCCTTACCCCCAGTGATTGCACACATCTACTTATATCAAATCTCTCACAATTTACATAGCTTGACAAGCTAAACCATTTTCCATACACACACACAGCTGGCTATGTATCTCCTATAATTAATAGACTGGGAATTTATGTAACATTTACATAGAGGCAATTACTTACCAGTATTATTAGTTGAGCAGTTTCAGCATGATAAAAAATTCGACATGCTCCCACAGCTTTCTTGAAATCTTTATGTGCATTTTCATTAGCACACCTAAGGAGACAAAATGATTGTTATTTCAACAAGCTGCAACAAAACTGAACATGTAATAACATGATCAGACCCAAGAACATTCAGTAGTTTATGGCAAGGACTGTTCAGAAACAGGAAAGTTCCCATTCTCAACATGGTTCCAGTTTCCCTGTGGATTCTATGGCACCATGGTTATCTGGAAAGCCTCAGTAACAAGCCCACTGTGAAGTGAATCACCTGCACTAAGTTCCCACCTGAGAACCTCTCTTCTGTCCTCACCCCAAAAGCTCAGCAGGGATCAGCAGTTTCTAAATGAGCTATTGCAGCCCTAACCACCCTTATAGTTCTTCATGAACCTGTAAATCAGCCTCTAGAACAGAAACCAAGAGGGTTTTTCTCTCCCTTCCATAAAGTAAAAGCCTTCTTGAAGTGAGCAGAGCCACTCACGCATCTCTCAGGTCCTCAGGAACATCCACTGTGCACTTGAAGAAGGTGTTCTTTTTGACAGTTTTGTTCTGATTCACAGGTCGGAGTCGCTCGTAAGTGACAATTTCATTGTAAGTGGCATCACAGGCAGCGTATTCAATGACGTAAAACTGGGAAAGGGTTTTTTGAAAAATAATAACTTCAGTAAGGAACAACAAAGACATAGTAATATTGCCATCAGCAAGAAAGCATAAAATACCAATATATAAACAAACCCCTAAAACTAAGTTGATACAATGACATGTTTCTACACAAATGAGCCTGGACATACTTGAGCACCCCTGTGCTCCCTCACTGAAGCCAGGGCAGCATTATCAGCATAATCTCAGACACCACAACAGCATCTTGAATTGATTTATCTCATGCCTATCTCTCTTTCAAATATTTTCATTAGTTCAGCTCAAGTTCCAAAAGCCAAGACGTTTACTGGAGTTCTAGTTCTAAAAAACGTCCAACAGAGAATAATTCTTCACAGAAATATCTACCCTGCAACACTAAAACAAACAAGGCAAATCCACTGATTCAAAGGGCAAACTTCCAGGGAATCACGTAAGATCAAAATCAATACAAAAACTCAATCTTTTTCACACACGCTGCCAAATTTAGGAAGGCAAGAGAACTAAGAAGATTTAAGTTACCAATAATCCACTCCTACGCTTCCACTCAACACATGTAAGTTTAAAGAAGCTCGTGTGCACAGTATCCCTGCAGCCTGGCTCTGTGTTAGGGATGCAACCCTCTCCTCCCCTCCCTTCCACCTGGGAGCAATTTAGGGGTGCAGCAGCACATTCACCTCCTCCTTCCTTAAAGCTGGGATCTGTTTGTCCAACACAATTTGCTTAAGTATCCAGAAAAAGTAAATCACCCTGGTAATGACACTTTTTTCTAATTTCATATTTTAAGTATCATCCAAATTATGCAAAGCTGCTTTGAAATGTATCAATGTATCATTATTACCCCAAGCAATAACAAGAAACAATCAACACTAAACTACAACTAAATTTAAGAGATCCACAACTACATGATCTAAAAACTTCCATAGTTGAAGATAATTCTGGATACCAGAACAATCACAAAGTGACACATCCTTGGGCACACGGGTAGTTTGTGAATTTAATATTAACTCTACAGAAAAAAAATCTAAATATAGAACCGTATTAAAGACTGTACAAAGAAGCCAACATGAACTGTGTGGTCCTTTGCAGGGATAATTCCCTAAAATAACTGATTTGACAATCCTACACTGTACATTGAAGGTGAATTTTTTTTTTTCCTGTAAAAACTAGGAAATTAAAAATTGGTAAAAAAATTCCTCTATAACTTTTTCTGAAAATAAGCAGCACAGCAAGCTAAGTGATACCAGAATTTCAAACTTCTGTGACATTTAAGAAAAGCCTATTAGCTATAAATGACAACCTATCATTTAAATCAGTTTGTCTCCTTTTATCTTGATTTTTTAATGAGCTGTTCATTCCCAAGTGTCAACACACAGAACCTTCCTCTGGTAGGTGTTTACTACCATCTTGCCCTTACAGAGCTCAACAGAAGTTGATGCTTGTTGACAGTTTTTAAACAATATTAGAAATTGGGTAATTATTTTTTCTCAATACTGTTTCTTTTGGTTTCAGGAATCTAATACAACAGAAGCATCAAAACACAGGACTCTTCTCACTATGAAGTTCAATTCTCTTGCTGTCATTTCACAAAATAAAGTTTTAATGAGACTGGGTCAAACACTGTCACAAGCTCTATACAGTCAAGCGTCTGAATCTCTAAGTTACTTGGCAGGTGCAAACAACCATTTCTTCATGGTAAAATAAAAACCTGACATATGTAAAAGCAAAACAAGCAGTGTCCTTCCCCTACACTCAGTAAACACACATACACAAAAACCAACCCACAGCCACCCACAGGAATAGCTACAGCAGGCTTAATTTATGAACTACAAAGAGGTTTCAACTCCAGGTGCTTTACTTCATTTTCAGCACCAAATTCAATCCACAAAACAGGTTTGTCAGAAATCCTGTCCTGGTGCATGCCTTCAGTCCTTCAAGCAATTAAACTGCAGATAATGGAAGTCACTTGCTCAGGTCTCAGCATGACCCTCTGCTGTGCAATGTAGCAAAGGTCATTCCAAAGTGGTCACAACTTATAATTCTCTTTTGTCATGTATTTTTGTATTTGTAGTACTTTATTCATGACAATAAACTTCTAATTCACTGTATTTAACATGAAAGCATGAAATCAGTAAGTTTTAAAATAATTTACCTCTCCTTTCATCATTCGAACTTTTGCCAGCCACCAGCCACAAGGTTCTTGGTCATTTGCCCTAGAATAAACCTGGAAATGAAAGTAGTAAGAAACACTGGAAGCACAAACAAACATAATTCATTTACCTCCATCTATAATGGAGCACTAAAATGGACTATTCTACTCCCACCCTTCTTGCACTACAAGGACTGTGAACTGACTTCCTTTCCATAAATTAATTGGAATTCAATGGAAATTTGTAAAGGAAGATAAAAATTGGGGTAAACACTTCTTTGAGGGCAATTCCTCAGTAAATTCACACACAGTCTTCAAACTGGAAGTACAAACATGGAACTAACCCCACAATTCAGATCTCTGTTTTCTCCCTGGCTTACTTGATAAACCAAGGACTACTGAAATAAACCAAGTCATCACATGATTACATATTCCATACAAAAAAACACTACCAAGTTAATGCATGATCAGATATAGAACAGAGGACTTCTGAAACCCAGTTTTCTCATCCTAAGGTTTCATTTGCTCCTCATACACTTCCAACAGGCCAAAGTCATTTACACACAGACTCAACAAGTTTTACAATAGCAAGGAAGTAGAAAATAACCCTTTACATATAAACTCTAACAAAGGCAATGTATTTCAAATAAAGGAATAGAAAATCCCAGCATCTATGCTGCATTTTTTCTTAGATTAGTTGCCCAAAAGTACGATGGTATCCTCACGAAAGGAAACTCATTACTTTGATTTTAAGGACAAGTACAGCAAAACCCCCAAAAGTTAAACTAAATCACTCATGATACTACAATGAGCAGGGAACAGAACATACATATTTTGATTTCTAGATTTAATACATCACTCCTGTTAACACTCTCTCTCTCTGTAAAACACGGTAATTCACACAATTTCCTCCCAGAGTGTACCAGACATTTTATCTGGGTTAAGACTCTTGTTATCAGAGGAGCTTTATTACAACTTCATATCAAAGATTTCCAGCACTTTACATTCCAGGTCAAAAAAGAAAACTGCCTACATTTTGTGTCAGAATTAAAACCTTCTCAGCTATTTTAAGTTTTAGATTCTGAAAAAATTTCCACTGGCAGTTTTGTGGGAGAACTGAAATGTCACAGCTCCACTGAAATTCTAATAAACCCACGTGTAGAGACATGGTCTGTTTTAACCCTTCACCTTGGTAATGCCCTTACACCCCTCACCAGTGCCTGGAATGGACAATCAGCTCCAGACCAGGACAGCTCATGAGCATTCACTCACCTCCACCTCATCTCCTTCACCAATTTCTTTCTTGATATCAGGGGGTGGTGGTAATCTGACTTCATTGAAGGGCACCTGACGCTCTGGTTGCCAGCTGGAAGTTGAAGAAGCATTACACATTAATTCTCAAATGTCCCTATTGTTTTCTTTGTTTTAATTTTTCAATTCTGAGTTTCATTAAAATTCATTCTTTCCATATAATGAGGTCTGTTTCCTTATTGCTAGAAAGCAAACCTTGTAAGCAGAGGCACAACATAAGTAGTATTTGGGAAGATATTTAACAGCAAAATTTTTAAATTAACTGAAAAATTTAACTAATGGCTTTCATAAAACTCCAGTAAAAGATATATAATGTAGTTAACACTCCTACTGCTCAAGTCATAGAGCCCTTATACGGATTTAAGCTCAGCTTTGCAGTCTACTATGGGGTTCATCCATTTCTCCACCTCTTATTTAACATTTCAACTGCTGACCACCAAAATTTTATATATTTAAGGAAAATCTGACTCAAATCTTTGATTTAACAAAATTTTCCATCTGCAAACTTGCTGATGCTCCCCAGTAACAGATTAAGATCAAAATATATCTTTATATCTGCTGATCAATACCAATTATTTCTAGGCATACAAAATAAAGGTTTACTTTCTAGTATAGCAATGTTATTTGTTTTACTATAGTTGGCTGTAGGGAAGTATTTTATTTGTAGAAGTGTATGCTCCCAGTGCATTTTATAAAGACTACTGGAGCAATTAAATCCACTGTGTTCTCCTGAAATTCCTTCTCCTTCTGCCCTGTGAATGTCACAGAATACCATCAGCTGCTCCTCACTCTTAGTCAGAAATCCGACGAAAGACTCTACAAAGATTGAAATAAAACCAGGGGAAAGATCCTTCAAAAAAACCATATTAATTTAGAATGTCTGAGGGACTTTTAAAGGTATCTGTCAAAGCATTGCAACGTCCATCCTTTCTGCCCATCTGATTCGCATCAGACACCAACAGAACCAGAACCAACCCACTTGTAACACTAAGGATTACTGCAAGTCATTTGCTTTGCTGACTTTTAATAACCTGCAGACAGAGCAGCCTATGTCAGCAGGACAAGTCTGAGCATAAGGAGCAAAGGGCACCTGCAACTTCCTAGATGGGAGGATGGAAACATTTACATGTTTGCTCTGAAAGGACAGCTGACACTCAAGTCCCTCACTTAACAAAGCCGTTACGTATCATATAGTTTTCACCTAGATATTATAATAAACCTTTTAATTATAGTTAAAAACCAACAAAAATGCATGAAGATTATTACTGAGGTGCTGGAACACATCCAGAAAAGGACAAGGAAGCTGGTGAAGAGTCTAGGGCACAGATCTGATGAGGAGCAGCTAAGGGAGCTGGGAGGGGCTCAGCCTGGAGAAAAGAAGGCTCAGAGGGACCTGAGAAGAAACGGTGTGAGGCTGTGCCAGGGAGGTTCAGACTGAAAGTAGGAAAAACTTCTTCACTAAAAGGGTGGTCAGACACTGGAATGGGCTGCCCAGGGAGGTGGTGGAATCTCCATTCCCAGAGGTGTTCCAAGGGCACATGGACGTGGCACTTCCATAGTGGTGAACACTGTGGTTGGTGCAGGGCTAACAGCTGGACTTGATCTCAGAGGATCAAGTGTCAGCCTTTCCAGCTTTTAGGGCTCTGTGACACGGATAGCTTTGGTTTAGGTTGGAAGGTATTTTGGCCACAAAATGTTAATTAAATCACATTCTATTTCTGAGAAATGGTGCAGGGGGCTGGCAATTAAATTGCCCTTGTTGCAAATATAACAGTTACTAATCTCATGGTTAGGGTTTTTCCTTTCCCTCCCTGCCAGTGGAGGAAGTGCACAGTGGAAAAGTGCACAGAAGGCTCAGCTCTCAGAATATGAGTCCAAGTTCTGGTGGCAAAACTTTTTAAGTCCAGAATTAGAGCATCTCACTGGTGAAAGGCAAACCAAGATATTTTAAGAAATTACTTGTGATGGGATACAAACCACCTACTAAGACAATCTGACAGAACTAATGCCCAAGCTACAGAGCACAAATCACAAAAAAGGGAGGTTCTTGCTTCTTACAACACAGAAGCCTCTCCCTCAATACAGCTGCTTCAAACTCCAATGAGCCTCTATGAAACTCCACCTCAAGATCCAATTTTCCATCTAAAAGGAATAAAAGTTTCCAGCTTCTGAAGCTTCTGCATTCGTTTCTTGCCTCCTTACTCTCAGAAAATGTCTCTTGAAAGAATTAAGGCTACCTGCCCAGAGCCTGGGTGTTGCTATGGCCACAAAATCATCATTAGTCTGTGCTGGTATGCTTAACTTTGGGAACCTTACAAAAGCTGCAGATAAAGATTGGCTAACAATAGCAGAAAATGCAAAGTGACAGTTTAGACTGCCTATTGTGAGGTAGATGTGTGTATTTGTTAGTGATAATCACTATCACAACACTGATGCTCTCAGCACAGGACACTCTTGCCAATTTCGGTTCCACTAAAGCCCTTATGAATTTAACTCCGTAAAAAGCACAGAATTGATCAGATTTACGTCACAGAATAATGTGACTGTGTACACACTTCCTGATCAGATCTATTTTTAGTCAACAGAACACTCTACATATGCTGCAGCCCATCCTTTTTGAAACATGGCTGCTGCTGCCAGACTTTCTGTAGAACACATGGATGATATGGATACCAAACACCAGAAATGTATTTGCCAACAATTCAACTCCTGCTGTGAACCCCTGGCACTTCCTTTAGCTGACTTGGTTACTGACATCTAAGGACATATTTTAAATGCAAAGAGAAGTAATTACTTTTCTTTAGAAAGTACTATGGATGTTGAAGATGAAACATCTTCTTAGACCATAGATAGAATGAAGGGTCTCTTTTTTGGGTTTTTTTGGGTTTTGGGGTGAGGGCATGAAAACCTAGGAGACAGTAATAAGTTCCATAACCAACCTCAGTGTTAGCATAAATTATGGTTCCCACCTCATCTTCTAATTGTCTTCATAAAAGAAAGACTAGAATGCACAGGTTAGAAAGAAACAAACACTGGGTTTTGCAGGGTAAACCCCAGGATTACTTATGTCCCCCCCAAGGATTTCTTTTCACACATGTGTATGTATGTACACACACATACACACCTGGGATTATGTCAGCAGGATTATAAATGCTGTTTATAAAAGACACACTTTCACACTCCCTCACATTACCTTTATTACCCAGCAATCTCTCTTCAAGAAAGGCTCAAAGACTAATCTACAGGTTAGAGCTGGCAAAGCCTATAACAGTTTTTAAAAGGTGACACATTTTATAGGATCTCCACCTAGTAACTGGAAGGGAAACAGGAAAGAGGATGTAGCTCACAGAGCACTTTGAATTAGCACTGGAATCTCCCAGGTAATCCACAGCGTTATCAGCCAGAACACTGAACAACAGGTCCTCATTTGTACTTTACCAACCCATGGATTATCCTTGGCTTGCCACTACAAGTTCCCAGCAGCACTGCTGTGTTTATATATTAAATGAAATGGGCCTCATGGATAATTCTTTTTCAAGAATTGCTAACAGATTTGCACTCTTTTCCACCTAAAAACAATAGGTCTTTTGACTGGATACATATGTATATTTATCTTCTTTATAGTTAAAAAAATCACCATCAGGATATTTTTACTTTTCCCTGGTTTAGAATACTGATCAGCATTCCAGAGAGCAGACACAGAATTGCTCATTTGAGTACCTTGGTATTTTCCATCTTTTCCTGCTTTCGTGTAAGAGTATCAAGCTTGTGCCACTGATTCCTGTGTTAATTAAATGTGGCTGTCACATCTATGGGCATCACTAAAGATACCAAAGAATGTACAGGACTGTGTAACTGATGAACTGAATTGACACAGATTCAAGAAGGCAGTTCATGGAAGCTGAACAGAACAGTGAGCCTGTACTTCTATAACTGTATCTAATGAAATCTGCTTCCTCTTAAATGCAAAACAACTAAACAAAAAAAACCAGTAAAAGCACAAAATTGAAATAACCTAGTATTCAAATAATTATTAAAAAAAAAATACTTACTTGTTTTCAAATACAACTGTGAGGGAGTCCTCATGAACATCTTTGATAAATCCCTAAAACAGAAACAGAATTTTTGTTACAAGAATGCATGTGAAATCAAAAAGGCAGCAATTTCAATAGAGCCTGAAGCTGAGCCAAGACCACACTAACACTGAGGTTCCAATCTCAGAAAGCTCCAAGACACACTCCCACTGCTTGCACGAGGTTGCTGATATTCTTAGCTGGCTATTCCGAGTCGTGCAGAGCACAGGGACTGCTCAAATCTGACCAGCTCATTTACAACTGAACTCACTGTCTCCAGTTCCTTACTCTACCCACAGGTGTTTCACAGGAACAAAATGACAGAGATCCAGGCAAGGGCAGTTATTCCAAGAGCTGTGCACAGCATTATTTGCTTCACTGGTGTTCCTCCCAACACAAACTGAATCCTAAACAACTGTTCCCTCTGAACAGTTCAGCAGCCAGTTGAATCACATTTGGCAGCAGAGGCTGCCACACAGCCAGTTATGGTATCATCTTTCAGGTACTAAATTGGGGACTGGATGAGGCCAAATGCCTGTAGGACCTCCCAGGAAAACAAAGAGAATAGAGTATTTCATGGATTTTTTTAATGCTTACATTTAGGGGGCATTCATTATACCAAAAACTTAAAAGACCAAGATCAACCTCACAAAGTTATACCCAAGTATCCATGCAGAAATTAAGCTGCTACATTTCTTGATTAAGAAGGGTAGCCATGCTGGAAAAAAAAAAAATTAAAAAAAAGGATAAAAAGAACACTACTCCTGCCTTTGCTCCAGCCTGGTGTTTGCCCAAGCAGAGTTAGCCAAGGAGGACCCTGCAGTTTTAAAGGAGTAAGAATGCTGCAGAGCTATGTTAAGAGAAACAAGTTCCAGGAAATCTGCTGAATGGATTATATCCATTTAAGAAACTGCCAGCTGAGGAGGACGAAGAACATATCAGCTGTGCAAGGAGCAGCCAGCCCACTGAGGTATTATGTGTCAGCTCAGGGAAAGATAAATTTTGACATGGTCGATCCCTCCATGCAATGATGGACACTAAAGGAGCCCACACTGACAGCTGGCTGCAAAGGGCCATAAAAACAAATCTCCTTTCACCTGAGCTCATACTTTGCCAATGCTCTGAAAGCATTTGTTCAAAACCTGCTTTTCTGCTCCTTGAGCTTCCCTCAAACCCATCTGTCAGCAACACAAAAGACTGGTTCCAGCAGAAAGCACACTGGTAACCCTCAACAAAGCAGGCCACCAGAAGTCATCTTGTTGAACCACCTAGTGTGCTCCTAATAAAATAAACCCTCTCAAAGGCCATCCTGCCACTGCAAGGGAAGGCAGGCAAATCTCCTTCTTTGAAAGGTAAGCAAGTGAAACAGTTGAGAGTAAAATACACCCAAAATCAGGGACTTTCAGTTTCAAGGGAACTGGATGGGAGTATAAAGTTATGTCTGTTTAAAGATGCAAAGAGCATATAAAATTTTACTGCCTGAAGCAAGGGTAAGCCAGCAACAGAGATAAAGTAGAACTTCTACCAGATTTATGCTACCAACAGTTCCCTTCAAAGGTACCCCAGCACAGGGACAAATTAACATGGCATACAGTGCAGGAAATAGGAGTTTCTCTACTATAATTCATCCAAACTCTACACAGGGACAAAACACTGAAGTCACAGCACTGAGAACCAACTTCATGCAGTCCAGCATTCTGCTACATGACAACTTATCAACAGACAGCAGTATTTACAGGGAGAGATTAACTCCCTGCTAGAGACAGCCATTTATCTGCATTCCAAGAGTCTGTGATTCAATACTAGTCTCTGCCTCATTCTGCTACTTTATTTCATAGCTGAACCTGGTCTTCTATTCCTGTTGTGTTCTCACAGCACTCAATATGTTTCTAAGGTCAGCCTAGACTAGTTACAAATTTATTCTGCAGAAGTGAATTCAGTTCTTTCCCTTGCTGAAAAGCACAACTTCAGAATCAAGAGATTCCAATTCAGGTACCATAAAACAGATCTGATTAACATTCAGAACTTAGTGCTCAGTAGAGTTAACAAAGTCATGAATCCACTGACTACAGACTTCCTTAAGAAGACAAAAGAAGTGCAAAAAAGGAACCCAACTGCACTGACTTTTGAGGATTTAAGACAATTAGCCCATTACCAGCTGAAGTGTGGGTTTCTGTGTAAGGCACAGACAGGTTTAATAGCCACAACCAATGTTCAAGCTAAGGTCCCACTGAAGAATGCCAAAGCTGGAGTGGCACAGTAATGCAGAGATACAGCTCTCAGCAGACCAACAGCTGACACTGCACAAACATCAGCTGCATAAAGAGAAACATGGGACAGTTTTCAATAAAATCTAAAGTACAAATTCCAACCAAGAGTCTGTACATTTTACAACACCATGTGGGTTTCAGGAACTCCTTCACGGCAGGAAGGCTTTCAGTTCAAAGTGTGCACACTGCTCTTCCCTCCCACAGGGGAATGTAATGCAGACTCACTGCTGGCAGACACGTAGGCAGCAACTGCCTTTGAATTACCTGCCCAGCTTCTTCACTTGGTGTTCCCAAACTCCTGCACTCCCATGTCTAATCAAGCATAACATCTATCAAGTGTGCACTTCAGGTCACAAATGCACGTATCTAAAGTATCAAATAAAATTACCTAACTATTAAACAATTTTATTGTTGCGAGGCCTGAAGAAAGTCTGATTAGAGGCTAACTGTATAAAATTACTTCTAACTATTATCAATTTCTCTACAGCTGTGGGGATGAGATCACATTTACAACAACTGAAGCACAGCAGTCTATGAGGTATTATGGACTGTATGGTCCATTTGTAATACAACTAGAAATAATGAGAATTCAATATGGCTTTTAAATACTTTTCTAAGAAATTATTTCATTACTGTCAAGAAGGATGTCAAAAGTATCATCAGAACATTTTCTGAAAGCAAAACTTCCTGAGTATGATTTTCCTACCTTCAACCCCACCTATACACACTATCAGCTGTCATTTACAACTTCCAGATAAAACCAGAGATTTCATGCGTTTCAGGAAGAGATTTTGTGTAGTCTTTAAAGAAGTCTTCATAGAGCCTATGATAATTAAATTTTTAAAAAAAGGTCTTACAAAAAAAACCCTGTGACATTAGAGTATTTTGGTATTTCACAACACAAAACAGACTTTATAGTAAATCCTATAAATTCACAAGGATTTCTCCAGAATTATGTGATGAACATAAAATAGAAAACTAAATAACCTGGTTTTCAATCAGGGAGTTTTGAAGGAGTTCTTTATTTGTGAGGTAACCTATATAAATAGATTTGCACTAGTCATACCTGATACTGTATCAAAAACATTCCCTACTAAATTAAGTAATGATCCATCACCGTAACTTTCATCCTAATGAGCAATGTACTCTGTTACTGAAATTTAATTTAGCAGTGCTGCCTAAGTCAGATAATGCCAGTTTCTAAGTTTGAAGAGTTCTATGCTCCTAACATACCATTCCATGTACCTCAGGTGACGAGGCAGAGCTAACAGGAGACCACCAAACACACCATCAATATATACAGTGGCATCAAAAAGAGTGAGGAATTGCAGGATCAGCTGGTGAGCTCACACATGACCTTTGTGTGTGTTTTATAGCACACACAGATCTGCAGGGGGCAAGAGGGGAAGAAAAACTGCCATGACTTCATCAGCCTGTGCAGATATTGGTGTCAGTCACTGTGTGCTGTGAGCTGCACCCCTGGCAGTCCATGTATGCCCTGCCTGGAGCAGCAGGAGCCTGTACTGTACTATGGGCTATTAATGTCCTGCAGGGCTCAGACCTGTCTCTGCCACTCACTTGGCAGGAGCTGGGCTCCCAACACCAGCACATGTGGAGGTGGGATGGGACACCCAGAGAATCTCACCTGGGGCTGGACAGGGTGAACAATGGGGCAGGAAACTCTCAACCAATCATTGCACCAAAATCACTGCAGCTGAGACTTCCTCATTTCATAACAGACACCCACACACACTCTTTCCCTTTTACCTGGGTTTTGCTCCTGGATTTAGGATTAGGATCTGCTGATAACATAAACGGATCAAGACTTACTGAAGTGCCCTTACACTGAACTGTATGTCTATGTGTGTATATGCATACACACAACTTTCTTTTTTCAAATCCAGCTCCAGGCAAAGTCACAAAATCTGTAAAACGGGTAGATGCAATCCAAGTTCCCTCCATATCCTACTTTCTGTAAGTTTATCTGACCCTCAAGTAGGGTGATCCAATCTAAAAATGAGGTGCTGTTAGTTTAGCTGCAAACTTTCTTTCCAGGGACAGCCACTGTGTTGGCCTTTGAGTCACACATACCTGCACACTAAAACTGTATTAATATCACCTGACCCACTGCTGAGCCAATTTCAAACAGCAAACACTTGGGCATCTGGTACCACGGACTGTTTCTGAACCAGTGACAGAAAGGTCAAGCAGCCTATATCCAATTACCAAGCCTTTCACTCCTTTTCAGATGCAAGAACCCTTGGTATTTCTAACTAACACTGAAACACAACTGTTTCACGTAACAAACATGTGAAATAATTACTGCTAAAGGATGTATCCCATGCTGAGCCCCCAAAGAAAAAAACAAATAAAGCAAACAAAGGAAACTTGTAAATAATCAAACCACTTGACAAGACTGAACTTGGTATTATTTTCATTATAAGTGATTAGCTGCACCTGTTTATACAAGGAACTGATAAAAGCAAGCAGCTGTGGCTTACTGCAGAACACAAATGCTACAAGAACATATCAGGAAAAAAAAATATCCTGAACTATCACCTCAGTTTTAGCAAGCACAGTTTCATTTATGACATTACTGCTTACTTCCATCCACAATCACAAGTGCAAGTAAATTCAAGGGTTGTTCTGGCAGTTGTGCAAGAACCTCAGCACTGAATTTGGGCTTGCTTACTTACTGCCTTGGGCTCACTCACAGAATCTCAACGACTCATTTCTCACACTGGTTTCTTCACATACATCCTCCAAAAAGGAAAAACTTCTGGAAGACACCCTGGACTGATCATGTACCTCAGCAATCCATAACCACTCCCTCTGGCATCTCCCTTCCATCAGCCTAAAAGGCTCAAGCAAACAGCTCACCACCAGCAGCAATAACTACAGCTACTTCTTGCAAGACTCTACACAACTTCCAACTGACCAGGAACAACTTCAAAACGTCTAAAATTCCCCACCCACATAAATGTAGGGTTAGATATAATAAGAAAATGCTGACAATTATAACACAGTTAAGATCTTTAAAGGAAAAACCAAAGGTCATTCCAGTTACAGTTTCCTGGCGTAGTAATTGGGTATGAACAGTGTGTAAGCTACATTCCTAAGGATAATTTCCTATTTTAATAACCATCAAGCTAAAAACCACTCAGAGCAACTCAAGTTGTTTGCAAAGCCACTAATTAAAGACTGCAAGAAAAATTTAAAAAATAATTGTATTTTCATTGATGCATAAACCTTCACTCCCACAGAGTTGCTCATCAAGCTCTGGCTCTACATGTGGAGAAATGGTGTGTACTTGTCATTCATCATTTTTTCCCTTTAGTAATATTTTGGCTCGTGTCTGCCTTGAGGCCAATGCTAACTCTGCTACCAGCATTTTGCTTAGTCCTGCTACCAGAGCTGCACCTCTTGAAAGAGGAACAGGCCAACAAGGAAGCACTTCAGAACCTGTAAATTAAGGGTTGAGTTCCACTTTAATTCATGGGGTTTTTTTCCTCTTGCATAATCTAAGCAGCTACTACTGTAAAACTTAAAGAACACAAGGGCCTGCAGCACACCAGAGCCCATTTTCCAGCACAGCCAAGTCCCTACAAGGAAGAACACAATGGATCTTCCAGAGTTGTTCAAATGCCACTCAAAGACTCGGTCACAGGAACTGATCTGATGTGCAATTTATGTACCTTGGTCTTACTGTAAGGCCCAACCTATTTCAGGGAAGCTGATGTGGGAAATCCTGAATAAGGTGCATCACCAGGGCTCTCAATCTGCACACAAGTGAGCACACAAAGGCTGATGGAGACACTGAGTAAAACTGAAGCTTCTGTCTTGTTCTTCCAAGACTCTCCACAACTGGCAGGTCCAGGCAATGGCACAAATGGGAATATGGGAATTTCTGTATGAATGTCAGGAAGCTTTTTTTTTTTTATCTCTGAGAGTGACTGAGCAGAAGCACAGGTTGTTTGGGAGGCTGTAGAGTTTCCATCCTCAGAGATACTCAAAAGCCATCAGGACATGGGCAACTGGCTCTGAGTGGCCCCAGCTGAGCAGAGGTGTGGACCAGGGGAACTCCCACAGTCTCTGCCAGTCTCAGCCACCTGTGATTCTGTGAATTACTTCATCATCCTAATGACACAGTGAACCATCATCCTGAAAACACTGCAGGCAGGCCAAGACAAGGCTGGGAGTATTCAGCTTTCACTCTCTTGAACACATTCAGAAACCAAAGAAATCCAGGTATTTTTGACCATTCCATACATAAAACAAAAAGTCTATTCCAACGACCCAAAGACAAAAACCTTCCTACCATCTAGTCCTCATCTACACAACATCAACTTTTCTACTCTCAGGAAGCCCCCACAGCACCTTTAATATATGCAAACCCAAACCTAGTAGTCTTCAGCAGCCCTGTCTGCTCTCCCCTGTTCCACAGCACACACCTCCCCATTTTTCAGAACCCACAACCATTTCAAGCCCCATCAGTGCCATCTGTTCTCCAAAGACAATGGGTGCTCAAAATTATGATACATGCAAAGTCTTCCAAGCTGCAGGAAGTGGCTGAACACTGGCTCTGCTGTGTAATGGTTGAGAACCTGGCATAAAGTATACAGTAAATGCTGTCCTGGTCTCCAGATTATATTACCTCTTTAAAGCAAATAGAAAAAAAAGAAACCACAAAGTAGTTTGGTGATTTGGATATGCAAGTTTAAAACCAGATCATAATATGCTTTCTCTTATATTTTTTTTAATTACCTTGAGATTTACCATAAGTGCCCACTGATACATGAAAACTCAAAATGCTTTTCATGGTGCATGAATTTAATAAAGAATATTAATTTTCCATACTAATTTATTGCAACCATAGTGTATACATATCATGTATGTTCTCCCTGCTCATAGGAAGAATTCCCTGTTAAAACTGAAGAGCATAAGGAGGAACTAAAGAAACTTCATAGTAAAGACTACCATTTACTATGGCCATACTTGTAGTAAGTACTGAAAACCCCCTATAATGCTCCAACAGAGCTCCAACCACTCTATTTGTTCTACTGCAGCTAAATTGCAGATCATAGAAATAACTCATTAAAAGAAAATCTCTAATGTTATTGTTTACATAATTATTTGGATTTTATCTCTGTTGGCATAGCAGATCATTCTGATCTCATTTACCTGGGGTTATGCTGTGCTAATTAATCCAAATTCAGGCTGTTCTAAAGGCAAACCTCAAATCTCATTCCATCTTACAAATTCTGCTTTTTCTCTTCAGAAAACCTTTGCCACTTTCCATAACGGCTTAGAAAAGATGAGCCTCTTGACACTACCTTGCAATGATCAATGCTACTGGTGCCCAAAACAGGACATTTCCTAAAAGAGACAGACACACCTCTTTGCTTTAGGTCACTTGAAACAGCAAGTGACCCAGGAGTGTTACCTAGTTCCAAAATAAATGCAAAACTTCTGCTTTCCTCAAGAGCAGGACTCACAAAATGGAGTCAATAACACACACACTTCACTGCATTTAGCTCACAAGAATAATCTTTGGAAATTGTGTTTGTTTGAATGATTTGGTTTGAGTCTATTTTATGGGGGTTGTGTGTGGTTTTCCCCCTCCACATCAACAGTGGATTACTCTGGGTTGGGGCTTTGATCATTGTGCATCCAATCATTCTGACCTGCCTTCATCCACCATGGAGATGCCATCACTGGACTTAATCCCCACTTCATTGACCTCAAAGCCATTATGCCATTTTTAATTAAAACTTGTGCTTTTTAAAGTCACTGTTCACAGGGCTAAAACACACGATGGTGCTAATCCAAGACTGGTAATTCTTACTGATTTAGGAGGTGTCATCCTTGCAGGTTTTAAATTGGGCTCATTGTAGCAAATTCTGTGTACACAGATCCCTTCAGTCCAAAAATTCAGCACAACTCATACTCCCATGAGTCTGACATTCCTCTTAAGCAGAAGAGCAACTGATCCATCATTTGGAAAGTTGTCCAAGATCACAAGATATAAAATGGAAAGCTAAGGAAAGTGTTTCTAAATTCTGGGCTTCTTAATGCTCAGGGGGGGGAAAAAATCAATTCTATTTAGGAGCATCCTGTTCTAGAAGCAAATGATTCTGATGTGGGTTCCTGTGCGATACTTCAGGTTCAACAAAAAAAATATCCACTGAAGAAAATTTATTACCTACTCATTTTGGTAAAAATTTCAGAGGGTTCCCTACTAGGGATGCAGTTTATCCCACTGCATTCTTTCCCCATAAGGGTATCTCCCATTTGTCTTGGCCAGTTGAAAGAACTAACTCCTGAAGTCAGCTGGTTACAATCCCTTACACCCAACTGCCTCCACATACTGTACAGTCACCACATGATTCCCAAGCCAAATCCACAGCTGCACACAGGAAATTCTGCAGGGGGGAGGGGGAATCAAACGGGACAGCCCCACACCAAGTGCAGAACTGCCTGTGCAATGCCAGGCTATGCATGTGGTTAGGCACAATAGCTAAAGAAAGTCCCGAGATTAAATCCTCCCAGAACACAGCCACGCTGCGTGCTCACAATATTGGCTGGAATCAGCCCTTCTGGAGAGGAAGGCAGGAGCCTACTGCCATAAAAAGAGCTGAGATTCTTAAACATCTGAAGCCAGGCTTAGGGGAATATGACTGACAGGCAACAGCTGAGAGAATTCTGCATTGATCCTGTACCATCCTGACATTCCAGGGAGGGTGATGGTGAAGGAAGATTTCTGAAGGCATAAATAAACTCGAGATATTTAAAAAAAATGTTTAAAATATTTTAAAATCATTATTACCGACCCAGTTCA